>PISX010002775.1:120518-152065 GCA_004024625.1 Mellivora capensis | reverse complement strand
ATGATACTATAAGCTCTGGTAATCCTGTGAGAAGATATTAAGAAAACAGACAAATTTAAAAATAAATGTGTTCATGTCTAAAGGAAGAGCTAGTGGTAGTTTATGTGGCTACCAAGGAGCCTGTATCATTTCTCCAAGTATTTACTGGCTTGCAACATCTTTGGGAATGTAATAGCTTCATGCTGAAAACAGGATACTTCTGTTCATCAAAGCAGGAGACTAGCTCAGATATCACAGGAAAATACCACTGGGAATAAACTTTCTGAGCTAAATAGCCATTAATTGGTAAGGCTGAATTTTGTAGTCATTATTTCTAACACAGTCTCCATGGCTCGTGCCTGAGGACACAGCTTTCCTGCTCAGCATGACCAGGGACTGTGATCTAGTGGGAAATCCCCACGATTAGAGGGAGAGACTTAAAGTCACTGCCCTCCCAGGTGGGGACACTGGGGCCCACCTCAGGCCAGGCTTCTTTAAGGTCTTGCAGAAAACAAATGGGCTTCTGGTTTTCAACCAGACCAAAAGCTCTGGGAGGGAATCATAAGCAGCAACTACATGTAAATGAGTCTAGTAGAAGACGGGTTTAGCTTTCCACGTACCGTAAACATACAGCATATAATCCGAGTGAGCTTTCCCCACTACGTTAGAGGCTTCACAGCGGTATGTACCGTTATCTGTTTTGTTTAGGTTATTGATGAACAGGTTGGGCCCAGACAGGACGGCGTGCTGAGGCATTTCGTCATCCACTCTAACCCAGGTCACCATCACCGGCCTGCAGAGGAAAGAGGCGGGATATAGGGTGCTTCATTATCTCCCACCAAGACGTCTGCGTCAGCTTCCCACCCACCCATCACAGGAGTCCCACGTAGGGCGACATGATTAAAGACATGGAACAGAAATACAGCCTTGAAGTCCCCCTGAGTCTGTCTGGAATAGACTTTTTCTAAAAGACATTATCAGGTATTGAGAAACTTTCAACGGACCGTAAGCAGGAGTCTCATTATTTTCAATTCATCTTTAACAAATCAGCAAATAAAACAATGTGCCCTATTTTTATGCCCCGCTGTGTTGGTTTCGCACCAAACAGGACAGAGCCCAGCCATCGTTAATCATCTCATTAATTAGGGGGAAAACGGCAAATTCTTGGCAAGTGATACACGCATTACTCTGATGGTTACTGATACACCAAGACTCTTGCTTGGAAGCCACTTGGGATATTTATAGGGATTTCAAGTTTCGCAAAAAGAAACAGACTTTTACATCTGAATGCTGCTTTCTTTCGAGCTGTGCTGTTGGAAAAAGTACCTCTGTTCATTCGGGGAAAGGCGCAATCCTTCTTTTCCCCTTGACCCCTACCCATAACCTGCCTCCCCCAGCCCAGTCCACCTTATCTATGGGTTCCTCTGCTAAATGCCTTGCTTTGCCGGCTCTCCCAGTCCCCCTCGCTGTCACACCCTCTCCCTCTCCAAGTGCACCTGCAGACCCTGTGACTCAAGGGCGAGGCTTCTGGGTCCGAGTTAGTCACTGAGGGGCGCATCTCCACCTGGGCTCCTTCTGGCACTCAGAGGCCACATTTATTTCAGGGACTTAAAGTGCCACGTTTGTGTCCATTAGGGAAAAGCCAATTTCACAAGATGCTCTGGAGCCCAAACCGCACACGTACCAAGTCATCTTTCAAACTCCTTGAATCTAACCTGCGCGTTCTTCAAGGCGGCTCCCTCAACCTCCTGTGACATCAGGGCCACGTGGGCACCTGTGCCTGAAGCTCGCATTTTGGAGGAAGGGCAGGAGAGACGCAGGCACAGAAGTAACCTCTTGTCTGTGTCCAGCACCACCTCTAGGAGTGGCGACAGGACCGCAAGGCTCAGCGCTTACTGATGAGCGAACACCCGAGTTAGCCCTGTCGGGTGGCATTCCCACTTTCAAATGGGATGTGAAGTTACAATTTTTCTTTGATTACACATGGGTTTGTCATCACAACCCAGTAAATTATTTAAAAATTAGTCCTGCATATGTGCTGCTTGTAGGCAACGGCAAATGGGTCTGCCTGGCATTCAGAGCTAACGTCCTGCTGCTTGACAGCTGAAACAATCAGTGGGGGTAAGTGCTGAGGATATTCACAACATTTAATGGCAAGTTAAATTACCATTTTTATTGTATGCAATTTCTTGGGAAAATAAATAGGTAAGATGCTGGAAGGGATCGCAGTGGAGTAACGCGGGCTTGCTCACACAGCCATCCACCCGTTCCGATCTGGGAGGAACAAACAAATACCTCCTCTGGCATAAATGTCCTGAAGGAAACGTATCATTGACTGTCTCCCTGGCGCATTCAACTGAACATACTACCTTCTCTGGGGGGGAAAAACCCCACAGAAACAAAATATAGGTTAGCAAAGCCATATACTCTAAATGTGGTTAATATGGCTGAATAGAGGTATTACAAGTGGCGAGAGGCCTGCGAGCATTTATTTCTCTTCCTCCGCTGGATTTTATTTTATTTTTTATTTTTTTGGAGGCCAAGTCAGTCACTAACCAGGGCGTACTCCAGACGGTTTACGGAAAGAAAGGTCTGCGTCCTTGGCCGTGTTCAAAGGAGGGAAAGATTGCTCTGCCAAAGCTTGAAGCATTTCGAACCAAGTCACTTGGGCACACCACAGAACCAAGACCACCTCCTACTTCCTAAAGGTCATCTTTAAAGCTCCACATGGTGAGGCCAGACAGAGCAGACTGTAGCCTGCAGTGAGGGAAGCCTGACACAGGGAGGGCCGAGGCATGGCAACCCGCCTCTGTCTGGCTCCCAGGTCTCTTGTCAGATCACGCCTTAGCTGTAACAGGGCCAGTGCTTTCCAGGGATTTCCGGGAGTCTTCCTTAAGATGCTCAGAGCATGAAAATTGTGATAGTCAGGCTGGTTAGTAAAAACTCTGAGGGGAAAGAAAAAAAAAAAACAAACAAAACCTCCGAGGGGAAAGAAAAATCATACCACAAGGACAGCAGAGGGAGCTCAATGCTGTTTTGTTCTGGTGGGGACCACGCAAAGGTTGAGGGCTCAGAATCTCGACACTGACTTGTTCCCTCTTAGGGTTCTGGGGATTGTTTCCTTAAGAAACAGTGAAAAACAATCTTCACTCTCTTAGAAAGAGCTTCTCTCCTCTCCCCAGGTGAAATGGGAGGGACGTCTAAAGCAGCGCCATCACTAAAGCAGCTTTTCTTGCTCTATTAGTGATAATATACAGCAGTTTCCCTAATTCACTTCCATGCATTCCGCAGGGAAGCAGCTTCTTTGTACTTTTCCATAAAATAAGAGTGTTAGGTTCTTTCTCTTCTGCAGGGGCATACATAGGCTGCTTGAGAAAAGCTCTGGGACCATTCCTTATGAACAAACATATGTCTAGGAGTCACTTTTCTTTGAGGAAAGGAGAAGTAAAATTAAAGGTAGGGCAGATTCATTTTCCAACGGCTGGCCCTAATCACAGCGGCTTAATTTAAGTATGAAAACCACCTTTCCCACCAGCTTAGACATTAACACAGAAGGTAGCAGATCTATCATTAGATTGTGGACATACTAAAAATTTATTAGGATGATTTTTTTTCATGAGAAGATAGTTCTGACAATCATGTTGATGATAATAAAATAGAATTAGTCGAGATTTCCATCTTAGCTGGCATTTCACTTTTCTCCCAATCCTGGCCATTAAGAACCGACCACAGGTATTTATTCCCCTTTTCACTGAATATTCCTTATTTCTTGCAAAATCTTCCATCCTTTACAGCAGGAGACAGGTGACAGGCTGGTGACTTGCAAACGCACAGCTCCGTGTTGCGACATTTGCTGCTCATGACCCTCTGCCAACCTTGGCCTTCAGAACTTACTGGGGCTTCCCGATGGCTTCACATGTTAACTCGAGCGCATCTCCTTCCCGGGTCAGGCCTTGTAGAGGGTAAGTCATCTGAATATGCACTTGAGGCTTATCTGTGTGACAACAGCACAAAGTGTAATGTTTAGCAAATGACATCAGGCAAAAATCAGACTTGCATGCCGCCACAAACCCCATACCACCAGCACTCGTGCTCTCCCCAACCTCATGCTTTCACTAACATCCTCCTAATTAGTTAGTAATCCTGGCATTTGCTCAAATTAAATTGACTAATAACTCCAAGGAGTGAACTGCGAGCAGATAAGAGATTCATAAGCCAACTGTGCCACATCAAACATTTCCTGTGAAATACATTTTGTTACATTGAAGTTTATCTCCAAACTCACTCAAGCTAAAGGAAACTCATTTGCCTTCATGCTGAGGTGAAGCGAGATATTTGTGGTGCTCAGAATTGATACATTTTATCATATATCCTATATTACTATGTGACAATATGTTGTGACAGTGCATATTAATAAGTTTGCCTCTTCTATGCTCTTGATTTTGAATGGGAAAGGCAAAACTTCCCAACTCCACTCAAACGGCTTTGGGAATAAAGAAATGGGAGCTTCGGGAGGTCCCAAAGAAACTCTTGGACGTCTCAATGTATACACACATGAGAAGGAAGGATGCAGACAGGTACCGAGGGTCTATTGTGCTAGGAACTGTCACTGGTGATGCAACAAGCCCAGTTTTAGGAATGAGAACACTGGTACCCAGTCCAGTAGCCAGTGGAGTGAAGTAGCCAGTCCAAGGTCATGGAGGTAACTTACTAGGAGGCAGGCCTGTGAATGTTGGGATTTCGGGTTCAAAACCACATTTCCCAGTGGCAATCCATAATTAAAACCAAGTATGGCTTCGGAAGTACTTAACTAAGTGACATAGCTGTTCTTACAACTACTGGCCACCTAAAACCTGTGTCTGGAGCTCGTGGGGGTTTGGGTCCAAAAGATGAATGATGGGAGGTGTGGGGCCTAGGGAGGGAACCAGAAGGGATCGGGATTAACTTAGAAACCCATACAAATACATTTACAAATAAAACCTGAATGGAATGGGGAGACTTTTTTTTCTATGTTGAACTAATAAGCTATTAATCCCTAAATCAGTTTTCTCATTTAATGCGGTGGCTCTGTAAATGTGTATTTTTGGAAACATACCCAAGAGTAATAAATGTGAGAGGGCAAGACATCACTTGGCTGAAAGGTCAAAACAATTTCCATAACTTTACTTTCTCAGACAATCACACCACCTAAACATCAGCCCCTTGGCCTTTTACAAGCAGTGCTTAGCTCATTAACATTCATCCTATGGACTGAGAAGGAAATCAGAACTATGGCAGCACTCAACTGATCTCAAACCATACGTGGCTAAAACAAGCTTCATGAGGGAGTCCTCTCTGGGGATGGCTGCTTTCCAGACACATTGGTACAGTCTTGTTCCCATCACAGATCTTTCTGTCTCGGAAAACCACGTGGCATTCAAAACCTTTTAGGAATACCTTTTTGTACACCAGTGTGCACTGCACACTGTGAATGGGTAACCCTTTCTGAGAAGCTAAGCCACTTGCCAGAGGACATAAGTTAACAGGCTCGAAAGCTCTAGCTGACACTTGCAAAGTAAGCACGGTTCTGTTCTTAGACTTGCTGGCCAAGGGAATGTTTGAGAACAAAATGGTGTGGCGGTGTCCAGAGACTGGTAACTGGGTGGGGAAAGTAGTCCCTACAGAGAGGCAGAAACACAAAGGATAAACATGATGACCTGAGAAGAAGGAAGAGCTGCTGGCCACCCTCCTTGCAGGGCTCCGGTCTCAAAGCCTACACTACATACAACCATTGCTTGACAATATGGGAGTCTATTAGTTTTGCTGGTGTGACCCATAAACACAGAGCTGGCTGGTGAAGTCTATTACAAACACAAGATACGAATAAATAAATAAGTAAATAAGTAAGTAAAGCAAGCAACAGGAGAAGGTTATGTTACTGAGAACACCGACAGCCAAAGACCCCGGTCCCTTATATTTCACATTCAGAAAGAGCAGCACTTAACGGGATTCCTGGTCAGGAAACCTTTGTCATTCTTACCTAGGAACCATTCTGGGCAAGGCTAATTTAAAGCCCCAAATCTGGGCTGAAATGGAACATTCGCTTATAGGTTAATCTCTGATCCACGGAAGGACTACATTTTCCATGCTCTGCTGACTTCTGCCCATTAATTAAGGAGAAGCGGGATGCCTGCTGGTCTATATGGAATTTTTGTTTTTTCCCCCCCTTGTGTAATTTACAAGCAAACAGAGAGGGTGTATCTTTCAGCACAGTGCACTAAGGGTTTTACGTGCTCAACTTCCATTAATAATAAAGAGACTGTTGAAAATCTAAGTCAGTCTTGCCTCTCTTCAGTACCACAGACTTCTAGTTAAACTCTTTTTTATGTTACTAATGGCTGTTTCCCAGTTGCCAATTACTCACAGAAATTAGGAAGAGCAAGCTAAGGATCTGCTGTACCTGAAACTTATATTAAAAAAAAAAAATCCTACTAAGCCATAGAAAATGCACCTTCAATTTTGATAACGGATTTTCCCAATTTACTCCTCGGGCTCCTGGAGAGACCGCTACCATCTATTGATGGGCAGAGCTGTACCTTAATAGCTGGCTGAAAAGGTAAACATTAATCTTGTTTGCATCATACAGGAAAACGTCATCCTCTAACACACCCACCACTTACATGCAATGTTATCTGACCGTGGGGCAGCTGAATCGACTTCACTCCCCACCTGCGAACCACACAGGCGGGTCTCTGTGCCAAGATCCAGCCCCTTCTCTTCCCCTGAAAGAGGAACTCAGGTATGCCCAACAGGTAGACCAGACACCCTGGGATTCCACTGGCGCCTCTAGAACTCAGGCAGGTTAAATTTCCCCAGGAAGATCCTGACTCGTATGCGAGTATGTCAAAATCCTGCACAATCCAGATGGCTAACTGAATAGCCCAAAGCTCATCATTTATATTTTAATTATGTTCATAAATCAAACGTTATAACCCACCAAAGCTTTTCTACAGACCCAGACTCCAAGATTTATTTTTAAGTAATGAGGTAAGGCCCAGTACATTTTCTGGGTGATCATTTTACGCCTCGGTTGGTGTTGTAAGGCACAAGGCTACGAGCCAGATGACACTTTCTACCCAACTGCAGTAACTGCCCAGAAATGTATCGCTCAGAATGGCTTAATGTCATTAAAAAAATGGAACTGCTATATAAAAATAAGAAAAATAGTTAGGTCTGTGCACTTATGGGACATTAGTTACAGAGATGGCATCACCAACGGCCAATCAATTAGGTCAAGGGATCTGAGGTTTTTATAATACACTGTCATTTTTAAAAAACCCTATAAAAGACATTTAGCAAGACTCTTAGAGCAGAAAAAATTCGTTCATTAGTCAAAGTTGCACAGAGGGTTAAATGCCAGGAGGCTTTGGGTCACACCACAGGAGCAACCAATTAAAAAAATAATATTAGAAAGACATTCCAATTTGATGAGACTTTCTTTAAATGTACTTTGTTCTCTCTATAAAGGGAAAAAATATATATAAAAGGAAACTCTTAGAGAGGTTAGAATGGCTTGCTGGCAGATTACAATTGATTTCATGCCAGTCTGACCTTGCACCATGTTCTGTGATCTTTCCAGAAGTTGAAGCTCGAGACTCTGTAACCTGTATTCACTTTCCTATGTAAATGAAAAATCATCTCCTTCTCTCTAGATCACAACACTAACGTGGCTGGTTTTTAAAATTATTTATTTAAAAAAAATAAGTAAAATGGTATTTGGCAGTTTCCTTTTGCCTGGGATGTCATCCTTCCCATGTACAGAGGAGTAGAGCTGAGGCACTAGGAAGATATTTATATCCCAGCACAAGACTTATTACCCCAGGGGCTCCCAACAGCCTCCCCACCCCAAGAATTTCTAAATTCTTATTTAGAATGTGGGCATTCAATGTTCTCTGATGCACTAACTGTAACCAGGCCCAAGGTCCTGGGTGCAAATTCGCTTCTGCGACTGCATTTGGGACACGGGCTCATCATGGTCCTTTCGTCCAATTTCCGAATATCTGTTGGAGCGGGACTGGATGCCAGCGGAGCAAATAGTAATGGTCTCAGGGCAACCGCCAGGGAGAGGTCAAGGGCAGCAAGTGCCCACATGCATCGGAATGGCTGGGAGAAGTCTGGGTCAGTGCCTGCGCATTCAGGTGGGGAAGCCTCAGCTGAAGAGTCTTTGTCAATCACGGGGGATTTCTGCAGTTTGGAGAAACACGACAATGCAAAGATTAACCTGAGATTTGGGGAGTAATAGCGTTTTGTTTTTTTTTTTTGAGCTTGAGGCAGGAATCGGCACCCGCGAAACGGCTGCCTGGATTGCCAGAAGAGGCCAGCTTTGCACTGAAGAAAGACAGCGTCCGGTTGCAAGAGGTGATTGGGTCTGGTTTTGAGAACAGTCACGCGGAGCTTTCAGAGGAGTTCCACATCTTGCAAAAGGTCTGCTTTCTAATGTCATAAGACATTCATGAATAATTCTCACCGCCATTTATTTTGTTTGTTTGCAAGGCGAAGGACCCCGTGCCTTTACAGCTGTTGTATGAATGGGAGGACTGCAACTGCACTGGGGGAGGACTGAGCTATTGGGGGTGTGAGGAAGCAAACCTGGCGGGAGATGTGGGACGGACGAGCACATATCACATCACTCCAGCAGAAAGCAACTCCTGCCTGTTGCAACTTGCAAGGAGTTTTGTGGATACGGAAATTACTGTTTACCCAACAGAATCAAATTTTATTCTGCGACGTTGCGACAGAAAGTTATGTTTCCAGTGCTTTAGAAATGGGCGGCACACTCATATAGCAATCTTCCCTATCTTTGAGAAATCTTTAAAATGTGAAAGTGAATGCAGGAAAGGAAAAGTACAAAATTTCTCCATAGGAAAGTCAGCTCTGTAAGAAGAAAAGTTTTGGGTCTTTTGTATTCCGGCGCCCAGCACATGCAGTAGGCACTCAGTACTTGTTACTGAGTGAACGAATGCATGAGAAGCTGGAGAAATGCCGGGGCGTGGACTCCTACTCCAAGATCTGTTACTGACTAAAACAAACAAAAAAATGCCAGATCATGAATACATCTTAGCCTTGTTATAAGATAAACTGAGCACATTAACATTTTTGAGAGTTTATTTGAGCACCCATTGATTCAAACAGGGCAACACCACACTGAAAATCCTCCAGCCACAGGAGCTAGGGGAAAGGTTTCTATGGAGAAGATAGGGAAGCAAAGCAAGGGCCATTATTTGATTGGCTGTCGCTTAAGCAGTTGCCTTATTTGGGGAAAGTCTAGTTGGGCTGTTCCTGATTGGTGGTGGCTTCCGTTTCATTTTTTGGGGAACCTGGGGACTTTGGTTGAGGGTTTCCTTTGCTCCCATAGGCTACCCAAAACATGGGAGTTACCCCAGTCTCATGGCCTCCCTGTTGAATCACTTCAATAGCTCTTAGCACAAAATATAATCATATTATTCTTCTGGAAGGTCAATCCAGCTCCCAAAATTTGAGGTTCAGCCCACGTGTTCTGATTTACATGCTTCCCTTTCACTACACATTTATTTAGCATTCCTGGTGTATCTCTAAGGTAGGATCTTTGGGGAAATCATAAAGGATGTTGTCTGACCACTCATTTTCGATTTTCAGATTTTAACTTCACAACCTTCAACAGAACTGAAATGTGACCTTGAGTTAAAAACCATTAGAAGACTCGCTTTGCAGTGGAAATGCTCAATGTCCACAGCCACAGAGACACATCTTCCCCGAAGACAATAGATGGGACAGTGAGATGCAGACAGAGCATCCTTAGTAAGAGGCTTCCATCTCCCAAGTGTGCCTCCAGAAGGTAGAGGTGGTGGCTTTCTCTTCCTTGACCTGTCATGTCACTCAAATCTTGCTCTCTGACACTGACTTGCCCTGACGCTGACTCTTTGTTTTTTGAGTACTGGTCCCTCAGCCTCCTGCCCCCTATGGTGCAGCAGAAAGCTCCATGAACGAGCTCCACAGTTAATATCGGGACCGTGGCCCCGCCCCTGCCTTGTGGTCATGCAACAAATGATAGCTCAAACTATCGTTTGAATCCGGGGGTCTCCACGAGGAATAACAAATACTGAAATGACTTCCACTGAAACTCAATTCATTGCTTAAAAAAATAAAAGGAAGGAGAGTGGGAGGAAGAGCATATTCTGTTCAAAGATGAGACGAGATCAGAGAGAAACAGGCCAAATCGGGGAACACCAGTTACTATGCTTTGAAGAATATGATCTGGGAACAGAACTGATGGGGGGAGGATGGGTACAGGAGCCGCCCTGGGAAACGACGACTTATCCTCCACTCCAAGCAGGAAAGCTTTTCCCATTTCCAGGTTTTCCTCCCTCCTTCACTGCAGGGCACTGTCGATACCAGAGAAACATTTATTTTGGCACAGAGAGAGAACAGGTTTGGATCATCTCCTCAACGTTCAATTTTCCCTCAATTGAGGGAATGAAAGAAGAAATCCAGCCTTCTCCGGATCCTGGATGAACAGGAAAATGGATTTACAAAATATCTGCCTAGAGGGGGGTCAATAAAACTCATTTTGAAAATGATGCCTACGTACACGATTAACCGTCAGGTGATAATCGGAGGAGGGAAGGTATTCAAACACCCATTTCTAGAGTCTTTGTTTTCACTCTCCCTTTCAAAACTCATCTCAATTTCTCGTTCTCTCCCTCTCTCTCTTTTTTATAGGCACACACAGAAAAAACTCTCGCAAAATGAAGATTTTTGCAAACTGTACCAAAGAAGCAAGGCTGTGACAGGGGGAAAGCGGAAGACACACAGCAACCAATCGCGAGTCCAGAGTGAGGCTTTTCCCACTTTGCCCGGCGATCTGAATTTCATACCGAGGGTCACAGCTCTCCTTTGAATCCCCAGCTTACATCGCTCTGTGTTGCCACCTTGATGCTATTTAAACAGTTTTCTTTTAACGCGCAGACAGTGAACTGTTCTCCTTTAAACAGGCTTTTCTTTGACAAGAGTACGTTCCTTCAGATGTACAGCTCCACTAACCACGCGACAACTGTACCACGCTCCGCTATGATCAACCATGTTGTAAATCTGAGCAACGCCACGTACACAGACACACGGGAGGGGAAAAAAGAACTGCACGGAAGGAATTGAGGGTCATCTAGCTCAGAACGTTAAAAGGCAAAACTGTTCTCTGCCTAACATCTAAGGCAGGAGAGCTTTGAACTCCAGCTTCCGTGTGTAATTATTTTCTGTTTTAAACACTCAGCCATGTGCGGCTGCCACCGCAGCCTTGTTGAGCCTCACAATGAAAGCCAGAAAACTGAGAGCCCTACTGTATGCTCTTCATTCCCAGCAACGTTCCTATGAGAAAACCTTATTAATGAGCTTGCAAACGAGCACCCAACAGGGAAATGTCACAAACAAGAGCGGCTAATGCCCCAGAAAATCAAATAACTGAACACTTGGCTGATTGTGGTGCCTTTCATATTTATAATAAAAAAGGAGGGGGGCTTTAATTCACTAATTCTGAAGGGGTCAACACCTTGCTGAACAAAACAACTCATTTATTTATGTTCAGAAATCTCCAGATGATAAATTACATTGATGTTAATCACTTCAATGCATACTACACAATTAATATCTGTACTCGCCACGAACTTAAAGATTATTAAAAGTATGACAGCATACACATCTGGCTGATTTTTCACATAATTGGGCACAACAATTTCTCCTGGTACCGCAAATAAGGGTCCTAACAAACAAACACTGCAAAATTCTGTGTTCAATTAATTAGGACTTAAATCCACAAGACAAAAGCAATTCCAAGTTGTAGCTCAAGCCTTGTCCTCTGTGCAACATGGTAGCTCTCTGTTTTACTGTTCCTCCTTTCCCCGTCAGACTTAAAGTAAGCTGTTGAACGGTATACAGTGTAGGTGTTCGATGTTTCTTTTTAAAAAAATATCTCCTTGAAAGAATGCAGTTTATACAGAACTCAAATCCATTATCGGTCAGGTAACTCTGTTCATATCCTGGTTAATAACCATTGGTCTTAGATGAGGTAGAAGAAGTTTTCTGGAAGGCTTCATGCAGCAAAATGGGCCAGGCCTGAACCAAGTGAGTAGAATGAATACCAATTCCAACAGGTTAGAGTTCTCCCAGGGTAGTCTCATTTACCCAGAAAAGAGCTGTTCTTAATCTGAGGTCCATGGATGAGGTCAGCATTTCCTGGTGATAATCTAACACTTATAAATAATACTACAAAAAAATCTTTTTAGGTACCAAAGAAAAGGATATTAAAAATAATAGTTATGTATTTATTTTGATGTTTATTAAACATAACACACATAGCAAAACAAAATTCCTAATTTGATATTTTTTCACAGACCTTTGTTAGGGAAAAGCAATAAAGTGACTTAAAGACAAATTCTAAATGAGTTGAGTATAGACCACCTGTGGATATGGGAAAACTGGTCCTCAGATAAATGAAGTTAGGATAACTCTGTAGGATAAGCAGACTCCTTAAACGGGAAGCCAAATGTGGTGGATCTGTGATTTTGTTCATCTTCTCCAGGTCTATGGGCTTTTAAAGGGGTGTTTAAGAAGGTTAAGAACGGCTGATGCTAAGAGTTTGGGCCAAATACAAAATGAGGGTCGAATACTCCTCACAGAGTATCTAAAATGGTCCCACATCCACGCGGACTGGCTGCTGAATGTCACTATTTAAGTATCTCTTCCCGTTGCCAACAAGTCGAGGTGCTGCCTGACTGCCGAGTGGGGGGCGGCTGTGAGAGGGGTGGAACTGACCCACTGGCACAGGCCAATGACCAACAAAGCCTTAGTGCCCGAAGACCGAGTGCCTTAGGCATCGGAGGCCGAAGGCCCTTTGGTTGTTGCGTAGCGGCTGGTGTTCAGGAGAGTAAAGCTGGTAGGCCATGAGGTAGAGGGTTCTGTGTTTGGAGGAGCTACTGAAGGAATTCCTAGCTGACTCTCCCAAGCTGTCAATAGCACTCCAGGAAAGGAGGGTAGTGAGTGATCAGGTGACTTTCTTTCTTTTTTTTAAATAAAGATTTTATTTATTTATTTGAGAGAGAGAGCGACTGAGAGAACGAGCGGGAGGAGCAGAGGGAGAAGCAGACTCTCTCCTGAACAAGGAGCCCCATGTGGGGCTCGATCCCAGGACTCTGGGATCATGACCTGAGCCAAAGGCAGAGGCTTTCACTGGCTGAGCCACCCGGCGCCCTATCAAGTTACTTTCTTGAACACTGAGTCTTATTTAAGATGCCAAAGAAGACTCTCGATTCCCACTCAGATTAATAACAATGGTTGGTAACTCTTAACCTTCTTTTATGTAGAAAGACTTTCTCTTTATATACATTCCAAAAAAATTAAATATCAAGAAGAAAATGCTTGTGTGGCTCACTTCGGATTAAAAAAAACACACACACACAAAACAACAAAAATAGGAAACAACAGTCTTCCATAAAAATGTGCTGAGTAAGGGACTGGCAAGGCTAGGTAGGAAGAGACAGGTAGGGGGAGAAAATTCCACATGTGGAGAAAAGTATAGACAAGATATTAGCCAGAAAGAAGGGAAAATAACAAATCTACCTTGTTTGTTCTAAATATAGATGAGATATTTTCATAATATTTACAAATCTACCTTGTTTGTCCTCAATTTATAGATGAGGTATTTACCAGGTTCCCCAGTCAGTTTTCTATAAAAGATGACCATAAAAAGCTCCCAGCGGCAACCCATCTGGGACCCCTCTCATTCTAGAGAGCTCTCCTTTCTGTTCTCGCCTTCCCTTAAGAAACTTTCACTTCCTTCCCCCTATTACCCGCAAGATTCATTCTTCGACTCTGTAAGACAAGAACCCTCCAATGGTGTCATGTTAGAGTTAAAAATGATCAATAGTTGTGTCTTTGTTTTTGGAAGGCACTGGTCACTTCCCTGTGGTTGAGGGCTAGTAGGAGACTGAAGTCAAAGGAATTCAGGTATGCAGTTTTACTCCTTGTACTTAGAAGGATAAATCTCTCTTGAACCTACAGAAGATGGAAGACAAGGCTTATGAAGATCATTATCAAGTCTTCCAAGAGGTAGGAGGTATAGTGCTTAAAATATTTAGCATTTGGGAGTGAGTGTAATTTCATAGGTGGGTGGGGCTATATTCTATTTGGAAGATACTCGGGACACTGAAAGAATTTAGGGGCGGGGACTGGGTGAATGTCTATTCAGGTTTCACAAAGGAGTTAATGTATTATTAAAGCTAATGGGCCCCTACAAGGAAAGTTAATGGATATTAAGTTTGCTTAAATGAATTACATATTAACAAAGTCACAAGAAATCTACTATCTGCCAATTTAGATAATATCTGATCATTTCTGTTTTCCCATTATAGGGACATTACACCACAATAGTTTTGGTGATATGAAAATTATAAGCATGATGCCTATAATGAAGCTACATAATGATGGAGATGAAATGAATTAACAAGAAAAACCTGCATTATGTAATGTTAAATTGAGCCAAACTCACCGAGGAAGAAAGGGTGAGAACAGGATTGGCGTCTTGGAAGCAACTTTTCACATTTAATTTTAGCCACAAGGTGGAGGAACGACTAGAAGCCACATTTTACACCTTTCCCTGGCCCCCGTTTTGCTCAGGCAATGGTGGCCCTCAAGCCACATGCTCACTTCTAGGCCCGGAACCTGTGAATATGGCCTTATTTGGAAAGAGATGTCTTTGTGGGTTTATCAAGTTCAGGATCTTGAGATAAGACCATTCTGGATTAGTTGGGTGGGCACTAACTCCAATAGCAAATGTCCTTATAGGCCACAAGCAGAGAAGAGAAGGCCAAGTTGAGACAAAGCAAGAGATGAGAAATACATGGCTCACGCCAAGGACTATCTGGGGCCCCCAGGAGCCAGAAAAGGCAAGGAAAGCTCTTCTCCTAGAGGCTTTTGAATGAGTGTGGCCCTGCTAATACCTCAATGTTGGTCTTCAGTCCTCTAGAACTATGAGAGAATAAATTGGTCGTGTTAAGCCATGAAGTTGGTGATAATTAGTTATAGCGGCGCTAGGAAATTAACGGAGAGCGGGTAGCGCTTTGCCTTTATCAGACCCCCCGGGCGGTTGCCTTTCTGACCGAACCCTCACACCAGTCCCACTGTGCACACTCAGGTGCACCTGCAGTCTTTCAGGTGCCCAGGTACAGAGGATCTCTGATAAAAGAGTGGGATGTTGGCTCCTTGGCCCCAGCGTTGCTGCAAGGATGGTTTTGTGCAGAAAACATTTTGGCAAGCACAAGAGTCCACAGAGAAAACGAGGAGAGCGTCTTCAGTTCATTGGGCACAGCGAGGAGACAACCTCACTCCCCACGATCTAGCTGTTGCTAAGGAAGCCATTGAGATTGTGGCACCGATCCCAAAGAGTTCCACTTTTAAACTCATTGCTATACTCTAAGTTAAAAATGGAAGAGAACATGCAATTTAAAACAAAATGCTAATGGAGAATGGGAAGAAAAGCCCCTCTCTCGCTCTCTCTCTCTCTCTATATATAAAAAATTCAGCACTTCTGCTGGGGCTAAGAAAGTGGGAGGGACCACCCTCGATTGTGAAGTTGACACAGAAATGATTACCACCAACACTCACAAAGTACAATTAATTAAGTCATGTGATAGAACGGATTGGAATCATTTTAAAGTTTTACATTTGGGTTAAATGTAGTATTTTGAAAATCCTCACTGGCACTCTATAGTATGGCAGTGTTTCAGTAAAATGATCCTTTGATTATTTCACTACTGAGACAACAAGATATAAACTCTATCATATGTATTCAATAAATGGCTTCTCAAGTGTTTTTCACCAACTGCTACTCAGTGCCCTCAGGATAAAATATTCAGGTACTGCTAGGATTGGAACAAAGGCCCGTGTCCTTCCCTCCCCAAATTCCTGTGCTGGAATCCCACTGGGGTGATATGAGGAGGGGGGGGGGCCTTTGGGAGGTGCTCAGGTCATGGGGGCGGAGCCTTCACGAATGGGATTAGTGCCCTCCTGAAAGCTGCTCTGGAGCTCTCTAGCCCCTTCCACCAGGAGAGGATACAGGGACAAGGCAGTGGCTCTGAACCAGGAAGAGGGAGGGTTTTCTCTAGAACACAGCTGTGCTGGTGTGCCTTGTTCTCGAACTTCCTAGCCTCCAGAATGGAGTCATAAAGGACTGTTGCTCATGAGCTACTTGGTGCTACTTTGTTAGAGCAGCCTGAACGGACGAAGACAGGTACTCACACTGTACTTCAAGGTACCGCTGGGTCTGCAAGTTTCCGGTAACAGCTGGATGTTCCACCTGACAGATCACAGGGACCCCGTCGTCCTCCTTGTGCACCTTCAGCATCAGCTGACTGGTCACCGTGTACATGTCTGACCACTCCTCCACCTCCGATTTGCCTGGGGGACACGGAATATGCCGAGACATCAGAGCTGAGTAAAATCCTATCGCTCTGTTTCTACAGGCTCCTCTCCCCACCCCAACATTGCTTCTGGACCCAAGACGATGGAAGTCACTCGGGCTAAGCGTATGCTGTGGGTAGATAACGGATGAAATGAGAATTTTCTACTTCTCAACCTTGCAGGAGAGTATAAGATATATTTCTACCCCACATAATAGATACTATTTTTATTTAAATATATTACATATGTTGTCTTCTATCTTGAAAGCTCCCACAAAAAGGCAGCTGAAAGTTGGACCACGTTGCCATCTGACTGCTTACGGCATTTTGGAGGAGGAAAAAGAGAAGTGCTTTGCACCCTTAACCACCATCTGAACTTGAAACGTCTAGTAGGCTGTCATGTGGTTTAAAAATTCCAGGACATCATCCAAATCCCTGAAGTAATTCAATCAGGAAGAGAGATATAAACAAGCCCCGATGCCCACCTCCCTCAGCAACAATTACGAGGGAAAGTAACTAACTGGATTTACATAATTGAAATTGTAATCGAAATGTTTAAACTCTGAGACTTTTGGAAGACCACAAAACAACGGCGGCAACACCCACAAAACCGCACTGGCAGTGGGTAGAGCAAAGTGAGATCGAGGCTTCGGGCCAGATGGGAGACACGTCCAAGGACACCCAGAAAAGCAGGGAGGAGGCTTCCGGATGGGATGAATAGGCCAAGGCGGCCCCGTTCCTGAACTCAGCGCTCCCTGGGACATGGCGCACCATTAACTTTCTTTTAATGCTTTGTACTTATCGGTACACGTTTAATGGCTCAATTCACTTAGAAAAGCAGAGGGGAAATGAGAAACTCCTTCCTTCCAAAACCATACCTAGGAAATAGGAGATTAAACAGAGCAAGCTTTTTGAAACTGAAGCTGTTATATATAGATTTATCTGTTTCTTGATATAGATTTTTATATCCCCTTTCTAAAAGGCCTTATTCTTTTCTTCCTGGCACTCTTGATTTATTCAAGAAGCACACACCGAGCACTTACCTTGGCCCAGATACAGCTACACACTTTACCAATATTCACTCATTTCATCTGCCCAAGAATTGCATACACCCTGTAATAGTAATACCCCCATTTTAGCAGAAAGTGCTAAACACAGCTGGCGCTTCTATCAGATGACCAGAGCTGTCTGAACCATGGGTATTACTTCCAAAGCAGCCTTGGAAAGGAAGGGGTAGGAGGGCCAGCCCGCCCGTGTTAACTCAGGATGGCCGACACAGAAGGCTCAGCCTGGGTCCAGGCTGCGGCCCAGGTGCTGCCGAAGGGGGCAGATATTGGAAGGTACAGGAATCCAACGAGGGGCAGCCTCGGCCAAGGGAGACAGGGTGGGGAACAGCGTTAAAGGAGCGGCCTGAGCCATAATCACAAATGGTGAACTTTGCAAAAGAGCAGGCTGGTGAAACGTGCACACGAGCTACAGATTCCACGAGAAAGGGGGTATCTGCAGATCCACAGTGAGGGTACAATCCTTCTCACACTTAAGGCACCTGCCCCTACAGGAAAGCAGAGTCAGTGAGCTGATGGCGCAGGGATCCGTGTTAAAAGGAGGCAGAATTCACCATGTTTTTAAAATATCTAACATGAGAATTTGGGGAGCTGACCCAGCGTAGGTCAGAGGGTGAATGAGAACTGAGGGACAACATGGACACCTGGAGTTCAGGGGAACGCCCCAACAATGGCTCTTCCTTGTCTAAAGAGTTCTAGTTCTTTCTGAGCGCTGGAATCAAAATCTCGCAGCACCTTTCCCCACAAACCCTCAAACCACAGGGGGAGGATATGCATTAGAGTCAGTAAGATGTCTTTAGGCTGTGGCTTCAGACGCATTTAGTAATTGATTAGGAGCCGTGTTTATGTGGATATTTTTGTTTTAGGGACATGTTTGGCATTCATCTTTCGTCTCCCCCAACGTGTGGCCCTGCTGGAGTCAGGGGCCCGCCCACTACTTCTGGAAAGGGCAGCCTGCCCCTCACCTTTTAGCTCCTTGTTCCCTTTGAACCACCTGATGGTTGTGGCTGGTTTGCTGGCCATGGCGGTGCAGTTGACTTCAATCTCCTCGCCTTCCACCGCTGTGTCTTTCTGGATATCGATCATCAGGTTGCGTGGAGGGACTACAAATGAAACACAGAATCCATTTCTGCACGTAGCCTTCTTTTCATTAGAAATTTGCACCACTGCTACCAAAAAGAGGAGACAACCAGTGGACATTCCTGATGGGATTTTAAAACGAACTGCCACCAGAGGGGATAAAAGAAGTACAAAGACATCATTAAGAGTGTGAATTATGTCAAAGTTGTTAATTGAGGATTTCTCTCCTAAAATTATCTTATAAAATGCCCATCCTCCCACTCCTGATCATCAGGGACCAAGTTATAACAACTGTGGTATTAGTTACCATGGGTTATTAGAAAACTGACCAGAACGTAGATCTAAAAGTAAGACAAGTACACACTAGTGAATTTATCATCCTCATTGGGAAGGACCTAGAAGGACTCTCTGTCCTTGAACTCAACCCTTGGATTTCAATCTTCATATGAAAGATCCTGAAGATAATCACCAAAGATCGGAAACTTAGGAGTCCCTTAAAAGAATTGCTCACCATAAGCACAAATGGAAAACCTGTGCTTTAGAACAAGTTCTGTTCAGTTGAAATTATCCATAAAGAACTGGGATACAATCATGACCTCCGATGGACGACGTTGTAATAAAATCCACTGGATGGGAAGATGTGGTAAGGTAGGACATGCCAGTTAATTTGCATTAATTTTCCCATGTTCTGAAATCTGATGCTTCAGATTTTAGAAAGCAAAGGTGAAAGAGACTATTCAGTGCCTGCAAGTCCATTTTATATGTCAGAAATAAAACCACTCTTCTTTAAGCATATTAAGCATATGGAATGAGATGGAATAAAATATTCGGGGGCTAAAGTGTGGAATATCAAATCCAGAGAAGGTAGGGTGATAGGGATGGTGAGAAAGTATGTTATCTTTTATGAAACTGAGCTGACAGCGAGACTTCACATCAGGTGCAACCTTACCACAAGACGGAGCTTCTTGAAATAAAAATCAGTAGGAATACGGAATTCGGCAGAGTGAATCTCAGACTATGTGCTCTGACCACCATGAATAAGCAAAGACAGTTCTGAGAGTTATGAGTAATAAGTTTCTCAACTCAGAAGAGAAACAAGAAATTAAATATGTATAAACATGCCATCCTGATGATCAAGTTGAATAATATATCTCTGATACTGCTTCAATAAATTATGGGATTAAACCACGTATTTGGGATTTCCAACTGTTTGAGTCCAATGTAAAATTCTGTGCACAGGGAGACTTTTACACTGACTTGAAGCACTTGAAAAGTCCTACAGAGAACGACGGAAAAGAAAAAGGAAAAATGGCATGTTGCTTATGTTTCCCAGCAAGACAGTGTGTGGGGTGTGTGTGTGTGTGTGGAGAGGTGACTATTAGAGCAAAAGCAGGCCCCTTTTTTGTTCCCCACGGAAAAGGAAAAGAACATATTTGCTCAAGTGGATGTGTTGCCCAAGTGATATGGCCCAAATGAGTAGTTAAACATGGCAAAGAACTACCCTCGCTTACATTTAAAAAATATATATATAAGCATAAAGAGAGATAGTCTAACATTCAATTTGGAGCTGCACATCTGCCAGTGTTTTAAGAGACAAAGAAAGGCAGTGACAAAAGTAAATGGGGCGACTTTAGCTAGCTATTTCCTGAACGTAGATATTCTTGCCAGATGACAATCAGGATGGTTATAGATTTTCATCACGCATGCCTAGAGAGTTGATAGGGAATCCACACAGAGACTAGATGTTTTAGACCAACAAATACTACCAAATTCTGAGTGCGGTATCGTAGGAATACTGAAACAAAATGCTATCGTTAGGGCGAATGTCGGAGGAAAAGATTGCCCAAGCCTGAAGAAAATAAGATCTTGGTGAGCTAGGAGGAAGAAAGTAAGAGGCAAGAGGATGAAATCACCAAAGAGTAAAAGACATAGGAACGCCACCCCCACCACAGCCCCCCACATGGAGGAATCAAAGTCAGACAATAGTATTTCTATCAAGGTTCAGACAGAAGTAAAAGGAGAGTGATGGAAATCATTCTTGATGTTGGCATATGCCATGATGCCCAACGAGAAATGGGATTGAGTACAGTAACTGAGAAGTAGTATGCAATTTAAGGAAATTCAAACTGAGCAGGGGAGACTCAGAGAAAGCGATCCTCTTTGGATAGGACAAAGAGGGCCATGGAGTCCGGCGGATTCAAGTCTGCTTGTGTAACTTTGGAGAAAAACCTTGCCGGTAGCTTTGTGGTGACCTGGGAATCTTGGCAGGAAGAGATCCCAGCGTCATTAAAGGTTCCTGCACGCTCCACTGTCAAGTCTCAATGGCACCCAGCCTCCCATCACGGGCTTTGCCAGGCATTTGTTTCCTGCGTGTTCCTGGGGTTCTTTCCTTCATTCTCCCCTTTCCCGAGCTGGGCCTGAAGACAGCTTAGCCCCCCTCACCGCAGGCTTCCCCTAACCACCACGAGCTGCTCCTTCTCGGTGGTCTTTCTGTCTGTAAGATGGGGGTGGTCGTGGAGGCTCAGAGCCTGACCAGCAGCAAAGAGACCCTCTTTGCTCTGGATTACCTATTGGTTGGCATTGCCCATGCTGCTTCTTCCTCTCCTACAACAGATACGCCATCAAGTCCCCTGACCCTTCCGGGGGACGCCTCTACACATATTAGGTCCTCGGGTCATCTTCCCGAAGAGCTGACTGACATCATCTAACTTCACTTTGCTAAAGTGAACATGGGGACAACTTGCCACGTCTTGGAAAACGGGACCAGTGCAGAAAAATAAAGAAGGTGTCGTTGAGAAGAGCATCCCAAGAAAGAGTTGAGTGACTTTATTCCAAGTCCACAGTGTTCTCAAGACTGTGGCCAGGATTTCTCACTTCACTAAGGTGAGAAGAAGAAAACAGTCAAGGGTAGTGGGAACTGTGTGGTTTGCAAACCCAAAATCAAATCTAATCATGGGAGTCACAGTGGTTTTTGGATATTAGCTATAAAGGTGACTTCTCTGATTTTTTTTTTAAGCACAAGAAAGCTTTGGAAAATATAAACGAGGTGATTTAAGTCTTTCTTAAAAAAAAAAAAAAAATGGGACCAGACAAGAAAAACTCCAAGTTTATTTTGGTCTATTAATTGTACCCCGTTCTCCCTTCAACTCCACAATGCCTACTGAAATATAAAAGTGATTAGTAAAGTATAAAAATCCATTTGTGGGGAAAAATGAATTAAAACCGCTACTAACCAGAGAATACACTTAAACGTGCTCTACTAAACAGACACATTTAGTAAAAACTGCCTGCGGCCGTTAAGGAAAAGAACCAAAGATGTATGTAAGGAGGTGCATACAGATGAAAACCTGAATGAAAATCACAGGGGGAAATACTAGAAAATTGCAAAGAAATGTCAAGGTTCTTCTTAGCTAACCTCAAATCTATAAGAGTGCTCATTATAAACATTACGCCTACAACATTAAAAAAAAATCAGCAGTATCAAGATGAGTCACACGTTAATTACAACAAAAGAGGAGTCTTAAAGCTGATCAGTATGTGAAATCTCACTCCAAAACCCTTTGAAATAATTAGGTTCTCCTGTTCCTGGGATCTTAAGGGTGAACACTAATCTTGGAAGGACAGGATTGTAGTAATATTGCTGCTATTATCAGTAACTATATTTATCTTAGGGGCGCATTCTCTTCCTCATTACACTGTTTCCACGAATACTGGTATCACAGGACTTCTACACTATGATCTAGAGAAAGGAACAAAGTCACACAAGTGGGAGGAGTGAATGGGTATCCCAAAAGGCACCCAAGTGGGTGCAAAATCCCATTGGCGAGTTTTCAGTTTTTACATGGATCAGATAATACACGTAACAGCAACTAACAAATAACCATCTCCACGTCTTATAATTATGCTGAAATTTTTGCTGAATGCTTCAAACAACTAATAGACACATGCACTAAAGTGAGCATCTCCAACCTATCAAGAAGTTTGACAGCTGTGTAAGTATATACGGAGTCCTTTTCGGAGAACCATAGATAGAAACGAAGATGCTAATAGATCACTCTTCATTCATTAGAATATCTGAAAATTCTAAACCTTAGGAAGAAGGTTTGAATATAGGAGGATCAGTGGAAATTGTCAGATTCTGGAATATGAAAGACTCAAACACTGATGACAACAGTTTCACTCCGTCAAAGAATCCTAGAGTCAATTCAATGGAAAGAGTATTAAATGAATACATAGTATCTGCAGAAAAAGCATCTCCCGGTATTACTCTCAAGTATGTTTAAGTTAATGCTTCTATACAATACAAGCAGGAACCTATTACTTCTAGAATAATCAGACCTCCAACAGGATTACAGGCATAAATGCCTCTCGAAAGTCTAGCGCTGTCAGACTCACTCCCAAGCACTGGGTATATTCATGCAAACTGGTCCAATCCAGTGGGTCCGCGAACAAATGTACCTGATTCTGGAAACCGACAGGCAGTCACTGCTTGCCCATGGCCAGACGTACTCCCGAAAACAAAAGATGTGCACCTTCAGGGAAAAGTCTCAAAAATGGCAGCGTTTGGGATTTTACTGAAAACAACCCAGGCTAAAAGACACAAAGGTTGTGAGGCAGAACTGTACGGTCTGTTTCAAAGCCTACGGTTCTAGATTTGTACCATGTGCTTTGTAACCCAGGCGGGATGGCTCATCTCTCTTCTTATCATTTCTTCCTGTGAAAGATAGTCAGGTAGACTCTCTTTAGATGTAGAAAACACCCTAAAAACGATCCTATCCCATTCCACTGCTGTAACCCTCATGCAAATGCCCTAATCAATGATGTGTCCATGGGCGGATGGTTGGCTACTGGAGTCACAGGCTGCACACCGTTCTCAAAGACTTCTAAACAACTACATGGACAGAAAACCTCAAGGCACACCTGCAAAACACCAAGAGAAATCATCCCAGCAAAACCTTTCACGCTTATTATTTCTTCAGGTTTAACAGGGATTACACTAAAATTAAAGCAGACACGTACATCTGAAAGTCATCTATCGTTCGACACAGACCCTGTTAGAAATTGCAACAGGACTTCCCAACATCAGTATTCCTCTTATCAAGAACATGTATGTGTAAGCACTAGGGACATGTTTTAGTTTAATGAATGAAGAATTATTTCCCCTTCTACAGCTGTGTTTAAACAGAGTAATGAGGCAGCAGCCCCATATGGACATCCATAAATACATGTATGTTCACACGCACCAAGCAGAAACGTCCTTCATATTTATCTTCCCTCCTTAATCTTCATATCATTACACCGAAAAGCTGCACTCTGCCGCCGCCAATAGACTTTGATGCATCGTCTTTCTGAAGGTGTAAATCAGAGATCTTGCCTCATGCCTTAGTGTACGTCCTTGAAAACTCGGTTTCAAAAACCCACAGCAGTTGCTCTTCTGCACTGGTGTACACATTGTCTAGGAGGTGACTAACACAGGGATATCTGCTGACTCCATCAAAATCTAAATATGGAAACTTAGCTACTGGAATTTTCCTGAAAATCACAACCTGGTGATCGTCACTGAAGACATTCAACTCCCTCGAAGTGTCCCCAGCAGCCTGTCGACAGGCCGGGCTTATGATCAGCCTCACTCTCCCTAGAAGCTCTCAATTCTTTTATGTCCAATGGTTGTAATTTGTGGCAAAGTGTGTGTTCATGGGGTATGATTTTTACAGCGTCATCTAGACTACAAGGCGGTGAGTAAAGCCAAAGATGAGGAGATCAACGATATTAAATGAGAAGTAACGCAGAAGGAAAAATCATTAAGGGGATTTGATAAGTGAGCTCTGCTACAGGGTACAGAACAGATGTGGTAGCCCGCCTCCTTTTCTCCTGCACAGAAGGGACAAAAAAAAAAAAAAATAATAATCCTGGTCGTTCAGAAACAATGACGTTTCATGTGGTGAGTGATTCATCTCAGGGCTCTCAATTCTCTGGATCTTTGCTTCTGAAGCTTGAGGGTTGAACCCAAGAGCAGGTGGGATCTATAAAGACTGCTGACTGCCATTCCTTAAAGTGTTTGGTAAAATAGGCTCTTTTTAAAATTCAGCAATATGGGCAGCGATCCTTCCTACAACAGGTTTGAATAGCAAAATTTACCATTAGCCTCTTCCTTGCTGCTGGAAGCCGACCGGTAGTAAGGGCTACCCCACTCCGTTTCCCAGGACACACCCCACGCGTTCCTTACCCAGCACTGTGATTGTGGTGTAACTTTCCTGTGGGGGGTCAGTGTAGAGCTGGCAAAAGTATCTTCCTTCATCCGAAATTGAGACGTTTGTCAGCGACACTTTGAGTTCACTGCTAGAAAAATTCAGCAACTGAAACCTGCTGTCCTTCAAAGCTATGAAACAAAACACAGAGGTAGTGATTAGGGGGAAGACAACAGACAGTCCATTTTCCCTACCCAGGGGAGGAGAGAGTTAGGGGATTCAAAAGGCCGCGACGGAGAAGAAAAATGGAGCGAGTCTTTGTGCACCTGTTGGGTACTTCTTCACACTTCCTGAATTACTATTTGGGCTTCTGCAACAACCGCACTAGACAAATAACCTTCTGCCAAAGGAAACTGACACACATGGGGGCCTGTGGTGTAGCCGCACGCCTGTGCGCGCACGCACGCATGCGCACTCGCGCACACAAATGCACGTGCATGCACTTGCGCACGCACGTGCGCACACAAACGCGCACACGCACACCCCTTGCTGTCCATTACCGGACCTGATTCATAAATTGTTTCAGATTTTCTATCAGAGTTCGATAAAATGAAAACAGAAGGAAAGTGCAGGCTGCGGGCCCTGAAAAGTTCAGGCTTTTGAGTTGTCTCTAAAAATCTGAGGCCTTGCAAAAAAAGAAAAACTGGTTCCAAATTATAAAGACAAAAAAAAATCATTATTAGTAATTTCAAAAACAAAAGGGAAGTCATTAAAAAAAAAAACTTCACAGCGAAATAACCCAATTTAACTTGGATGCACTTGTATTTGGTTTGGTTGGAGGTGGAGCCGCCCAGAGTCCATGACCTCAGGCCTCCCAAAGCCTCAGACCCGCCCAGCCTGCAGTTTTCTAATTACATTCAACTTCACAACAGGAAACGTAGGAAAGCAGAGTCACCACAAAAGTCAGGTATGTGGGCTTTTTATTAATTTCAAATATTCACTTTTAAAGTCCTTATGTCAATTTTGGCAAAGGCTAGCTTTCATTCATAATGACCAAAATTCACTCTAAGAATGACTGGCCCCTCTCCTTTGACCTTCCTTCATCCTCTGCAATGTTCCTTAGTTTTACCAACTCTTTCCCTAGTTCATGAATGTTCTGAGGCATTGGGGAGAATGGGGACAAGCAGATGTGAGGGGACATTCCTCGACATCTGCTTTGATTAGCCACCCATGCTTCCAAAGAGCCATTTTTTGAAAGACTCTGACACGCGTTTGAACCATTTCTGGGATATACAATTAAGTTTGACGATTACCTACAGGGATATTACATTTGGTAAGATTTCAGCCCATGGTAACTTCTATCTACCAGAGGTTATGGTGATAGGACATTTTGGTTTTCTCTTTATAGGCACACATTGCCTTGGAAACTTCCATCTTCAAACCGAACAGACCACCCTTCAGAATGCTATATTTTCCTTGCCTTACCCTATTTGAGTTGTTTGTGTCAGCGAAGTATTTGGGACTCAATTGCAATTCACCTTGAATTACTACAATCAATTCCTATTGCAAAGTAAGACTGCTTTACTTTTAAAAGGGACCATTCAAGGTTTCTATTAAGTAGAAAGATTATGATTGCATGTCTCTTCTTCCCTCTGAAGAACTGACTAAACTTTAAGCATCTAACATTAAATTTAGAAAAGGAGGCCTTGGCAATCTCTTTATCGAGACAACAGGTAGGAAAAAAAAGTTGCCACCTAACGCTATGGAGATGGAAACTTACGCCTGAAGTCTCGGAAATAAATGGTCTGCCTGTTGGGATTCAGAAGCTGAATCACAGAGTCGTCACTCTTATTGACTTGGCAGCTGATGGTTGCAACTTCTCCCTCAATCACTGTCACGTCTTTCGTAAACAAATTCTGTCCATCACCTTAAAAAAAAAAAGAGGGAGAAAAGAATTTCCATCAATTAAAATTTGGTTCATGGCTCAGTAAGAACAAGAGATAAGAAATGTATTCCAAAATGGGCACCAAGGGCAACACTGGTGTGGCTCCCATCTTCCTCCACCGTCCATGAAGGGAGTCTGTTCACCCCACAGAGACCCAGGGGCAAAATGCAACTAAGGCTGGGATCAACATGCTCTCAGAAGTCGTGATGCCAACGTCCCGGCCTCCGCTATCTTGTACCCGTTGAGGAGTACATTGGAAAGGTATGGAAGGGTCAGCGAAGCTGCCGCTCTCAGGGATGGAGTAGGGGAGAAGCATATACTCACCCTCAGCTCACATGCCCTTGAGCTAAGCTATTTGGTCGCCTCACAGGAAACTCTAGGGGCCACATAATAGGAGCAGAGAGGTGGGCTCAGTAAATAATCTCATCTTGTTAGCGGATGTCATCATTCTCAAAGTATAGGCAGTTCAGCTGTTTACTGTGTGGGAGAGTGAGGACCTACCCAACTAGGACGGTCTGGAAGCCCAATGAAATCCTGGGAAGGCTCCTAGTGCAGTCTGTTACTCTGCTCTCAGAAACTCATGGCTTCACGAGTCACCCAGAGCCCCAGGCAGTCCTGAGCCTTGCCCCTTCTGTCGATGGCCCCCCATCTAGCCATTTAGACTTTCTCTTTCAGAACTCCTCACAAAGTCAAGGCTTTCGGATTCACTGATGGAAGGCTCATCTCCACATCTGCTCTCATTTGTTGCTTCTGTGATTAGTGACAGGAGCCGGGGCCCCTCGTAAATGACCCATATGACCCACAGCACAGGTAGGGAAAGAAGATAATTCAACTGACGAGCAAAAGATGAAGTAATTGTTGAATGTCCTGTTCTGCACCAGCACAGCAGAGCATATAGAAATACAGGGCACTGTCCTGATCTTCCAGAAACCGCCAGGTGGCTGGAAATGGGTATCGAATCTGCACGTACGGAGTAAAAAGTGAAGCACGGGCAATGGGTATGATAGTCGATCAGGAAGGGGAAGAAGATGATTACTTTTGGGCCGTATGATTTCAAATAAAGCATTTAAAGTCCCTGAGCCAGTTTCTCATCTGCAAAATGGGGACAGTAATTCAAAGACCTCTCAGAGAGCTGTCAGAGGACTGAGAAAGGCAATAAATATAGATCATTTAGCACTGAGTCTAGCATCTTATAAGACTGAATACGTGGTGGCTGCCATCATCCTCACTATCCTCTTTCTAGTTGTCAAATCCCAACATTTCCTGGGCAACTCCACGTGGTGAGTGGTGTGAATCTAAGAATGGAGTCTCCCGGTCCCTCTTCCCAAGCTTTCTAGGTGACTATAGATCAGGATGGTTCATTCATTTCCCCCCACCAAAACAAACAAACAAACAAAAACAAAAGAAAAGCCCAAACCCCAACTTTGTCAGAGTTAGAAACAAAGGTCAAAGATAAATACTATTGTGAGAGAGAGAGTGAGAGAGCATGCGCATAGAGATGTAATTAGAGGAAACGGAGGGGAGGATTTCCACCTGCTTAAGGATCCTTTTTTGGCAGGACACAGTGAGGAAGTGTGACAAGGGTGTCTGAGATGGCTTTAAGCCAAACCTACCTAGAAACAGACCAGCCTCTGATATAGGATTAGAAGGGAGGGAACCAGCGGATAAGGGCAAAATTATTGGAGCCACAGACAAATAGAAATTCTTGGTGCTTGAGGAGCCAACCAACATGAAACCCCAACCTTGAGATCTCTGATGCAGGGAATTAACCTTGGTGTGAGCACACAGGCCCACCGGGCTTGTAGTGAGCTAAAGGGGAAATTTTCCCTAGTTTGATCCCGCAGTGAAGGCTTAGTGGGCTGAACAATGTTGTGGAATAACAACAAAGAGAAAAAGTGATCAAAAAAAAAAAAAAATCAAACAAAAAACAATCCCAAGAAATAAAAACAAAAACAAAACCCACAAAGGAATGTTTCTTTTTCCCTCTGCAGATTTCTGTGACAAACCCAGAATTCAGAAGTCAGCTAGAGGGAGCAATTCCCAGATTGGAGAAAAGAACAAGGAAAGGGGAATTCTTGCCAATCAAGCAAGCTTTTCAAGGTGTTTTTTCCTGGCCCTGGCAAAAGTATGTACAGAAAGGACGACACCCTTATTTCCTCAGGGTAACCCAATCTAGTAAGAAAATTAGAGAAAAATTAAACCGCACGATTCCAGCGTTGCATTGGTCTGAAGTCACGGGACTTGCTGTAAGGCGACTGGAATACCAAATGGGGTCTACTGGGTTGAGGGCAGAGAGTTGTTCTACCTAAAGAAGTCTGTTACCAACATAAATAAGAATCTCCCACTTCTAAAAGGAACCCATAGAGGGGTGCCTGGGTGGCTCAGTGGGTTAAAGCCTCTGCCTTCGGCTCAGGTCATGATCCCAGGGTCCTGGGATTGAGCCCAGCATCGGGCTCTCTGCTCATCAGGGAGCCTGCTTCCCTTCCTCTCTGGTTGCCTCTCTGCCTACCTGTGATCTTTGTCTGTCAAATAAATATATAAAATCTTAAAAAAAAAAATAAAAATAAAAGGAACCCATAGAAAGACTGCCCGGGGATAGGCCTCAGTCCCTTCAACATCAACCACACCTTACAGGTCCTGACCACCGTCTTGGGGGGTACTGGAACTTAAAGCCAGTTACAATTCCGCTGGACCCTAATGAGATGTCTTCTGTAGAACTATACCTTTTTGTGTCAGTCCTTCCTCGGAATGCTGGTGTATTCTCTCTGAATACCATCCAGACCCACATTAAGGCTCTCAGATATTAGCAGAGGAGACGGAAGACAAAGAGGAGGTGACTGTGATTCTATGTTTTATGCAATTAAGGTAATAAAACAGGGGTGTTGCTTGTTAAAAAGTGTACACATTCTTAATTACTACTTACAATTAGCTAACATAAGACCGTTTCACTTTGGTGTGTTATTATGAAGTCCTTCAGGTAAAATTTTTTTTCTTTTTTTTTTTTAAAAGATTTATTTATTTGACAGAGAGAGAGAGAGCTAGAGCGAGCACAAGTAGGCAGAACAGCAGGCAGTGGGAAACGGAGAAGAAGGCTCCCCACTGAGCAGGGAGCCCAATGTGGGGCTCGATCCCAGGACCCTGGGATCAGGACCTGAGCTGAAGGCAGCTGCTTAACTGACGGAGCCACCCAGGTGCCCCCTTCAGGTAAAATTTTTGCCACCTGCACGATGGGCTCTGCAAATCTGTGGTGGTATCATTTTTGTTACCGTATTATTTGTTGAAATTGCTAAAGCCAGCCTCAAATCCGATGTCTCAGAAAATGACAGTTCCTTGCTACGTTAACATGGCTATAATACTAATGCTAAAAAAATCACAAGCGATAATGAAGTATTTTGCTGAAAGAGATCAGAGTGCCTTGGCTGATGGTGGTGGCCCGAGAATGTCACCGTAAAAATCACCAATAAATTACATGGGTCAGCTGGACAGCAGTTACATTAAACAGAGCTCCATACTTCGAGGCGCCATAGGACGGTTGCGATGGAATAATAATGACCTATTTATTTGAGGCGCCGGATGTGAATGACAGTGATGAAAATACGATTTGTATGTCAGTCCTCTTAACTGCCTGAAGCCTTTCTGTAAAAATAATTTCTGCTCACATCCTCGAATATTTCTTCCAAACAGAAGGGTGCACTGTGATCTGATAAATTTCCCCTTGAAATAGACATCATGACAATTAGGTTGTTACAGAACACAACTTGATGTGTAGCAGAAGGGTACAAACAGGCCACGTAGGGGCCTCTCTTAAATAATCCATTTAAGAAAAACCTTCCTGATTTTCTAAAACTCAATTAGCAGATATACTGTCAAGGCAGAAACAGCACATGTTCTGGGCAAGAGAAATCAAGTAGGTACAACATTCCGTAGCCATTACATAAGGCTGTTAACAGCAAGGTAATTTATTTTAAGGGCGGAACAATGTCTGACAAGTATAGACATTTTTTTTTTTAAAAGATTTTATTTGTTTATTTGACAGACAGAGATCACAAGTAGGCAGAGAAGCAGCAGAGAGAGAGGAGGAAGCAGGCTCCCTGCTGAGCAGAGAGCCTGATGCGGGGCTCGATCCCAGGACCCTGAGATCACGACCTAAGCCGAAGGCAGTGGCTTAACCCACTGAGCCACCCAGGCGCCCCAAGTATAGACATATCAGCAACTGTATTCCCTACAACTTTCTGATTTGCCCCCCAATTTCTAAAAATACAACTCTGGAGCTAGTGAGGCCAGCAAGTCTCCCACAGTGAACTAGAAGCTGCTAGGACATTTATCACAAGACAGAGAAAGCATATTGTCTAAGAAAAGAAAAAAAAAATTCTATGATCAGTAAAGACCATTTCAGCCGAATGGGTTAGGGCTAGAGTGGGGGTGCCACGCGCTCATCTGTCCCCTATTCATTCAGTCTTCCAACTGGCTTAACTCATGGATTCTTTCCTGAAACCTCATTTGTTTACAAACTATTTCTAAGGCATTACACACAACACTAGCACCAATGGGCATCTCCCTCATCCACAATCTGGCTGCCTGAAGAGGGTGATAGGGCAGATCTTTTTTTTTTTTTAATTTTTTTTTTAGATTTTATTTATTTATTCGACAGAGATTACAAGTAGGCAAGAGAGGCAGGCAGGGAGAGAGAGGAGGAAGCAGGCTCTCCGCGGAGCAGAGAGCCCGATGTGGGGCTCGATCCCAGGACCCTGGGATCATGACCTGAGCCGAAAGCAGAGGCTTTAACCCACTGAGCCACCTAGGCGCCCCATCTTTTTTTTTTTTTTTT
>PISX010002775.1:98031-120418 GCA_004024625.1 Mellivora capensis | reverse complement strand
TAGAGCCCGATGCTAGAATGAAAAGCAGGGCAGTTCCTGGGTGGCTCAGTGGGTTAAAGCCTCTGCCTTCGGCTCGGGTCATGATCCCGGGGTCCTGGGATCGAGCCCCACATCGGGCTCTCTGCTCCGTGGGGAGCCTGCTTCCCCCTCTCTCTCTGCCTGCCTCTCTGCCTACTTGTGATCTCTGTCTGTCAAATAAATAAATAAATAAATCTTAAAAAAAAAAAAAAAGGAATGAGAAGCAGGGAAGGAAGCAAACATTTCTCCAGGGCCAGGCACTGCGCTGGCTGCTTTGCACACGTTTCCCTCTCAAACTCCTGGAGTTTTCAATACCCCCACTTTAAAGGTGAAGAACCAGAGACCCAGAGAAGTTCAAACAAGTTGCCTCATGTAATTCAGCTAAGTGCCGGGGCCGGTGTTTGAACCCAGTTCCATCAGCTTCCTCTGGCCCATGCAGCTTGTGCTTTTCACCCAGCCAACCTCAGGCTCTGCTGCCAAGGTTCTATTGGCTCTGCCTTGGAGAATTTACTTGTTTTTAAAGAGGGTTATTTCCCTATGAGCAACCTCTGATTTTTTTTTTTAATTTCCATAATTCATCCAGAACACAATTACGCACTTGAAGATGAGAGAGAGAGTCCTGACTGTAAAGCACCTTGTTTACTACGGCGTCTCTTCTGCTCGGCACTCAGCACACTTTGCCCCTGGAGAATGCCTTCATTACCAGCGCATGGCGGCCTTTTGCCAGCACAGGGAGCTCGCCCCCGCGGCCTGGCTGCTAATAAAGAAAGCACTTCATTTACACCAGGGGAGTCTCTCCAGTCAAGTCCATAATAAAAGGGCAAGTCATAGTTAGAACAGAATTTGGTTTATACTATGGCAACTATGTAAACTCTTACTGACACCGAGGAACACAGATGACTCTTAACTGGGAAGACAGTTTGCCCAAAGAAAGAGCAAATAGAGTCCCTTGACCTACTCCTTTAGTAGCAAAATCATATTAAGGAAACCATTTTCTCTCCCCCCTCCCCCCAATCCCCTCTGCAGTATGGAAGACTGAACCTAACAGGAAATCAGCAGTCAGGTTGTCTAAACAGGCAAAAGTCAAACCAAAAATACAGAATGCAAAAACAAAACAAAACAAAAACAACAAACCCCCCCAAAAATGAACAAACCCTGCCAAAGATCAATGTAGTCATTAACTCCAAAGAGCCACCCTAGTTCTTGAAACTTTGCACTAATTAAAGGCTCAGGAATATTAATTCTTCCCCTCCAAGAAATATCTAAGTTTAGACTTTGCAAAGAGTCAAAACACTTGTTTTTGAAAACCTTATTATTGGGGCACTGGGGTGGCTCAGTCAGTTAAGCATCTGCCTTCGGCTCAGGTCATGATCTCAGGTCCTGGGTTTGAGCCCCACAAGAGACTGCTTCTCCCTTCTCCCTCTGCAGCTCCCCCTGCTTGTTCTCTCTCTCTCCCTCTGTCAAATAAATAAACAAGATTAAAAAAAAAAAAAAAAGAAAACCTTATTTTCTATTGGTCTGTGAGCCCTCTGTGTCTTAAAGTTTCAAATGGCTTTGCCCCACTTCTGTCTGTGGGGTCCCCACTTTTATAATGTTTGGTATGTGCCCAACCTGAAAGAACCACACTTGCCCCCGACCCGATTAAAACCATCACCAAGAGAGACCCCACGATTCCTGCTAACACTTCCGAGAGCTAGCACTAGAAATGAGTATGGCTCAGGAAACGGAAAAAAAAAATTAAGATTCTGCCGAAACCCAGAGGAAAAAAAATCCTTCTAGCTGTGTGTGTTCCCCCAAGTGAACGTAAACACAGTGTTCACTACAAATCATTAACAAAGCCATTAAGATTTGATTTCTATCTAAGCAATTATTTTGTACAGCATATTTTGTACATTTCCTTTAAAAGACTCAATCCTATCTTTCAATTCATTAAACTGTTCCTTGCATTTATAGCATTTTATATCAAATCAGAAACCTATTTGAATTAATAAGAATTACAGTAAAAGTAATTTGAAAATAAATTATTTGAAGTTCCAGCCACGAAGGCTTTTGATGAAAGAGTTTAGTCCCATTTAAATATTACAGTAATGTTTTTAGTCATCCAAAGTGCAGAGGAGAGACCATGAGAACCAGCGTCCAAAAAGATAAGCCCATCAACTTGCATTAAGGTTAAGGGCAAGACCACTTCAACATAAATAGAACTCTTTATTTCAAAGAGAGGCGATACTTCAGTCCTTTGTGAATACTTGAGAATTTATTTAAAAATCAAAGGCATTCAATCTGTGTGCTGTTTACAAAGCTTGTCTTCACCTTTTTGATCGCCACCTGGTGTTTGGCTATCTCGAACAGGGAAGTCGAATGTTCCAGGGCCTGCCAACTCAGTGGTCCAAGTGATTGCCAGTGGGAACCCTGCAGCTCATAGTGTTTGGAATTAAAATAAACTAAAGCGACTCCCCAAATAACCGTGTGGGCAAGATGATGTGACATCAACCAAAGCATGTCATTTGCGTCACCTTCTTTTTCGCAAAACCCTATGAAATCAGAGGTCAGCAGAACTGAAAGGAAGCTCTCGGGAGAACACTCCCATTTCATAGACGAAGGTACTAGGGCTCAGGGAGGAGAGACAGCTGGTCATGTGGCGAGCTCAAGGCCCAGGCAAAAGCAGAGGCCCATCTCCCATTGGGCCACCAATCTATTTCTACTCTTGGCTATTTCTGAGTAACACTTATTGGATTGTTTCTAAATACAAAAGCAATATATGCTTGAGGTTTTTGTTTGTTTTGTTTTGTTTTAAAGCTTTATGTGTAGTATTTAGAATACCATATCCTATAGTATGGAGGTGATCAGGATCTCACCAAGAATCTCCTGTTGTTTATTGTTGTGTCACTTGAGCTTATGGAAGGAAAAAAAATTACTGAATTTAATCTAATCTCCTTTTATAATCAGTAAAAGGTGAGGCAAATTTTTGAGCGGCAAGTTAAAGAGTAATCTTCCTCAGTGCTGGTTTTTTCTTCAATTAAAATTGTTGATTTTCCCTGAATATAAAACAAAAAAATATCATCTGACACAACATTAAGCTATTCATGAATATTCTGTATACACATTCTTGTTTAGTTGACTAATGGCAAATTAACGTTCTCTATTTTAGCTTAAACACATACTATAGGTATGTTTGATTAGCGTTGAATTCCAAAAGCTGATTACTATGCATGCTTTGATTATGTAATTACATAATAGAGTATAATGACTCCTTTGGAGTCATTATGATCTATATGGCAAATATGTTTCAGTTTTGCTATAGTTTAAATACACGTTGAGATGACAGCTCATAACAAGGCTCCACTTTTCAGTCTTATCAGCTAAATGGGCATTTCCCCATTCATTCCAACATCTCCTTGACACCAATTAAAGCCTATTGTGTCAGGCTGCATACACTCTGAGAAATCCCCTTTGTTTTCTTGGCATTCAAAAAAGGACATTAATTTTAAAGGCTGTATTAAGCAAAAGGCTGGGTTGGTGGTTGTTGTTGTTGTTGTTTTAAAGAGACTGAAATTCCATCTTTCATCCAACCTTTGAAAGGTCTGCAGGGAATCACATCTAGTTCATCAATCACTTCTCAGACAACCACAAGGGGGTTAAAGATGGAATTTCACCTTTAACTCCAAAATGCACATGAAGGGGGACCAGCCAAGAATATTGATGCTTATGGCGGTGGTTGGCCACAACGCATTCAGCTTAGGGTCTAACCGAACATCAACCACACCAAGTTATAAAAAGGTCCAGTTTTGCAAATCTCGGGCCTTGCAAATCCTTTATATTTTGAAGCTCCCTTTGGGAGGGGTAGTATAAAACAGCAGTAATATAAAGGAAGTATATAAAGTATGTGTGTATATATACACATATATATACATATATTTACATATATGTGTATACATATATATACACACACATATATACATATATACACATACACATACTTTGTGTGTATATATACACACATACTTTATATAAAGTAGTAGAAAGGAAGGGGTAGTATAAAACAGCACTGCCAGATTTTACTTTCCACAGCTCCAAGCCTAGTTTTTGGTGGATTTAAGGCCAACAAATTTACCTAGTGAATAGATTTTTGATAATTCCACCATCAACTTGGAAACTGGAAAGCAGTCAGGTCTTAAAATGGGACAAACGTTATTGTAAAGAATTATGTAAAGTTTCTCTTGTCCCCATGAAATCCTTTAATCTTGCACTACCTCGTTTGCAAGAAAAGCTGTTTCTGCTTTTCTCTTCTAAGGGAATGATCCCTTACACCATGCCAAATCAAAGGTGACCAGAGTCTTAACTTGAAAGACTAATAACCATCAAGCTGTTTTTACCTTTAGGTTTATTGGTTTTCAACATTAGGGCTGAGGAACTGAGGTCAAGCACAGTCCAACTGGTATTTACATATGGGATAAGAATCTCTTTTGTGAAAGGAAACATTGATTAGGAGTGTGAAAACTCTTTGCAAGGAAGATTGGGACAAAAGAAAGTAGTTATAGCATCTGTGCCTGTTCTATTTCAATTGTAACCATCACAGGAGCTGCTCTGCCTTGAAAAGACTGAGCTCAATAGGACTTTTTAATCAGAGTCCCCAGCACCAAAGGGGCCAAGCCATTATGACGCTTAAGGTCCAAGCTGCCAGATCCCATAAAATGTGGAGGCACAATTACCTCCATGAGAATGTTTGTTGGGAGTGATACCTATCCATTAAAGACGAACCAGCCTTTTCACTAAATTTCACCTGTCAAGAAAGCAAAGGGCAACACAAGAAATGAGTATACAGATAAACTATGCGAGATAATAATAATAATCACTGAATCCTTTGGCTCTTCACATGGAAAAGTGAAAATCCTAGACTTTTTTTTCTCTCCATTAACTTCTTTTCATAGCCAGACAGATTTTGTGGCTTTTTGTGGAGCAAAAAGATGGCATCTTTTTTTGGAGGGAGGAAAGCCTCACCTTAAAGAAGAACTCTTTCCGGAGGAAGGTTTTGTGAGAATTAAAAAAGAAGCCCCTAGAGTGGAAAAGTCACTTTTATTTGCTGGCAGGATGGCATTTCAAATCACCTTGCTGAAGAGTTCTTGATACTTGGTAAATCTGCTTACGGAGGGGCTCTTAGGAGAAAAGGGGGCTCTTAAAAAAATATTCATAAAAACCAAACAAACACAACAAGCCACCGTCATCCAACTTGGACTTCGGAGGAGGACAATCCGAAGACAGAGGCTCTTATAAAAATAATTGTGAAAAAAAAAAAAATTGTGTTGGCAAAGCAAGTTGATTCTTCTCAGTGGATTTGATTCTGTGATGCTCGTTTATGGCAAAAGAAGAATAAAAGAACAGTTTTGGACTGAGCTGCTCCTAGTAGCAATTCAAGGGCGGGTGGTATTCCAGCATTTCAGAATAGATCATTTCTCTTAGACAGAACGTGCTGAAGGCCAACTGTTGATCTTGTGTATCAGCCGCTTTGTAATGAACTGATGATACAAGATTATATTCCTGGGGATATATCGAATGACGACTTTGTAGAGTGAGACCCAGCTGTGTAAAATTCCCCTACCTGTGCTCATGGGCTATTGGGGGAGAAAATCACACTCTAAGAGGGAGGAATCCTGCAGGCAGAAGCTGGGATCTGGCAAACCACAGGCTCGCACACCCTCCAACACAGCACTCCTGTGTCCCCAAGTCAGCTCAGGCCTGGGGTAACGGGAACTGACAACTGTAATTCACAAATAGAGCTACCCACTTCTCCCAAACCACAGGCTGTTCATAACTAAAGATTTACATGGTTAAAACTCAAAATACATACTGATGTATTTGGGAAACCGCAAAGGAAGATACAAATATTAGGTTCTATCATTCCTAAAAAGACTTAAGGCAACTAGGACTTCTCTTTCAACCCAGAAGACCCATTAGCAGCCAAACCATTTATAATATTATACATTGCAGGGGCCTCCGGCGAGCTATCACCCTGTAAGAAAATATTATGTTGCCTTTTTTTCTAACCAAATGAAAAATCTAGGATTTCAAGGCTGTGGGGATGTGGTTGCTTTTCTGTAAGTGACACTTGTCAATGCCCCTAAGTCGTAAGCTGATTAGAGATGGAGATTGTTTACAGTGATTGCTGTTACTAACTGCTCCTCTGTAAAGTTCTTTAAATTGAATTTCCTCAGAACCCCTATCTCAAGTCTCAATGAGAAGGGCCCATGTGTTCCCTTATTTGTTATACTTGGATTTTAAGCACCTAATTTAATATCATTTTCCCTTTGATAAGAGGTACCATGATTAAACTGAGGTCCCTTTTCTCTTGAACTCACTAAAAGCTGATTCTTTTTTTTTTTTTTTCTTCACATTTGCCTCTAGGATGTCAAAAGACTAACAATAAGTATAAGATATTTAAAATCACAAGGCTATAACATGTAACGATAATCGATAATCGCTACACACAGGGAAGAAGAGGGAAGGGACTACTTTTCTCCCAGTCCTGGGGCAAGAGAAACAAATTATTTCTTTTCCAAAGTGTTCATTATTATTAAAAAAATTTTTTTTTAATATCCAGAAAACTCCCACTGTTCCTGGAGGGGGTATTATTTTAATCATCGGCATGATAACAACAGCTAATATATTTTAAAAATGTTTTCTATGTGCCAGACACTATGCTTTACATTATCTCTTTTAACCTTAACAATCCTAGGGGGTTCATCATTTTACTATTGCCCCCATTATACAGACGAGGAAACAGATTTAGGGAAGTTAATTCAGTGGCTGGACCCATGCCTATTTAACTCTAGATCTTGGGGCACCTAGGTGGCTCAGTAGGTTAAGCCTCTGCCTTCGGCTCAGGTCATGGTCTCAGGGTCCTGGGATCGAGCCCCGCATAGGGCTCTCTGCTCAGCAGGGAGCCTGCTTCCCTTCCTCTCTCTCTCTGCCTGACTCTCTGCCTACTTGTGATCTCTCTCTGTCAAATAAATAACATCGTTAAAAAAATAACTCTAAATCTGGTGTTATTAACAATTACACGATATTAATGAAGCTTTATGATGCCAAAGTGCAAAGGGGAAGTGCTGGAAGGATCTACTATACCTCATTTATATGATTTAGGAATAAAGCTAAAGTGATACCCTTAGCACGTAAGGGAATGTGAAGCCTACCAGCGATCACATGTTCTAATAGGCGACCCTGGAAAAAATCCGCTCTCTAACCAGAGTCCAGACACCGGCCCTTCAGTATTTAGAGGGAAGACGTCTGTTCTGCTGAATGATCCAAACTCAAAGGCAGCTTGACTGCAAGTTCAGGCATTTACAGTATCTGCTTCAAGGGCGTTCATTAGTATTGACAACCTACGTGACTGAAATTTGGCTGTAATAGCAAGTCTCTTTCTACGTCTCATCGTTCATTTTTCCTGCCAGCAAGAGCCACTGAAAACCTTCCCAATTTAAAGCTTAGAGCCGACAGGACAAGCAAGTGAGGATATCAGTTGGAACACATCAGATATGGACTCAGAGAGAATGTCAGCTTCAACTGACATTACTAGAGAAACAGAAAACGAGGGAACGGGAAGGATCGAGGTTTCAGATTCTCATTCTAGAGTCCTCCGAGTGTGTGTAATACGGTTTGTGCAAGAAACAGCTGTAAATCCATGATAATCATCATGCTGAATAATGCTGCAACGTTCAACTTACTCACATCTCCTACCAGGAAGCCAAGGAGCTTTGGACTATCATCGGAAATGACAATTTCTTAGCTGGAAAATCGGAGTCCGTGACTAAGGCCCTTATTGGTGAGTTATTCCCTCTACCATGTGTCAATCATAAAGCAAGTGGTGGGTTTTTTTTTTAACCTCTGGGCTCTTGAGGGGCTGGTGCCAGCTGAGTCTGGAAAGAGGCATACGAGTAAGAAGGCTCCTTACAGGTCAGAGTTTGATGAAGGGATTGTATATGGAGTGGGGCCAAAAGAATTTCAGATTCTATTTTTCATGACTGTCGAGTTCTTCATGCAAAGCCTGTGTGAGTCAGATATGCGCTCTATCTAAATTGGTGCCGTTATAAAAAATAACTTGATTAGTATCATTGGAGTGTGGGCTGCTGATTAATCACTGAAATTAGAGGCAAGTGATAAGGACATGTGCCTCGTCCTTCCCTCATAAGGGGACATCTGAGGAGAAATGAGACCACTGGACTTGCAGAACAGGGGTTCTGAGCTTATGATGGTGTAACTGGACAAACTGTGAGTCTGTTTTTATATTTTAGAAAGGGTACGGTAGCTTTCCCCAAGGTTATGAGAATCAAGTGAAGAAATGAGTATTACCATTTTTTAAATTCCGAAAATGCTAAACAAAATATAATCTTCTCCTCTACCAACTTCTTCCTTGGCATCATCACTATTTCCATGTAGCCTCTGTCTAAACAATCAGGATCTTCTTCTGATCGCCCATAATCTGCTGGAATTTTTCCCATTTCAGAGCTTTAGCTATTATTCATTTCAAGGCTAACTTTTTAAAAAGCACAGAGTAAATTAAAAACATCTCCATCGCGTATGTTAAATTGCCAACTAAAACCATCCCGAGTGAGAAAAGTAGAAGGTGAACCGCGGAGGTGGTAAGCAGAGGACTGGACATCTGGAATTAGGCTTGGTTTACAGCGTGAAAATTGTGCGTCGTATTCTGGTTCCGCCCCCGTCTAACCAGAGCACCATACTTAGGTCCGAGAACAATCTCCACATCCCCAGAATGTGAAGGGTCACTAGTGACAGGCTACACACCATCCTCGGTGGAAAACCTCCGGAGTCACTACCTCAGATCCCCGACTTGCATCCTGAGGGAATGGAACATTCCACAAAAGTGAGTTTTCCATGTACCTGGATCTCTACATGCCAAAATCAAAAGGAAATGAAACAAAAGCAATTTCCAAAGAGCTCACTGATGTCCCCATTCTTTTTGTCCTATGCTTTTTAATTTTTTTTAAAAAAGATTTTATTTATTTATTTGACAGAGATCACAGGAGGCAGAGAGGCAGGCAGAGAGACAGGAGGAAGCAGACTCCCTGCCGAGCAGAGAGCCTGATGTGGGGCTCGATCCCAGGACCCTGAGATCATGACCTGAGGCAAAAGCAGAGGCTTTAACCCACTGAGCCACGCAGGCGCTCCTGTCCTATGCTTCTTATATGGAGAAGATCATATGAGTTAATGGAATATGTGGGAGTATCAGGCCTTGCTCTTAAAGAATCTCAGCTAGTGAGGCTCGTGTGTGTCCTGTTCCTTCCCTCCAGTGCTGGCTGTCACTTCTTGCAGATAATTCTTTGCTTTATTATTAAGTGCAAGAGCTTTGTGAAAGCTACTGGTGTTGAGACCTTTCCTGCTTATTAATGAGCTACCGGGTGTGTCCGGGATATTTGAGGTCTCTAGAAACCTAACCTTCAACTAAGAGGTGTGCTACCATGCATAAGGGGGTGTGATCCGCCCCCTTCATGTGACACTGGAGGAAAGAAAAGTGCCTAGATAAAATGAATAATATTTGGTTTAGTTTGACAATTACACTTGGACACTAATAGACATTCTTAGGTAAAATTAGACCTTTGAATATGGGAAGCGAATCAATAGAAAACTTGGTGACTGACATTAGTTATGGACATTAATTTCTTAGAGTATTATTAGTTGATCAAAACTACCCATTACTGTTCTATTTATAAAGGCAGGGAAACCGCCCATGGAGGAATCCCTACTCATCCTACAGGATCCAGCTCCAAGTCATTTGCTGTCTCTGTGAAACCCTGATGCCTCTGTCCCCAGCTTTCTTAGGCTTCTGGCTCATGGTGCCTTGACTGGTCTCGGCCCCCATGACACAGAATAGTTCTGTGATCGCTTGTTTATAGGGTGGTTTCCTTCTTTTGATTTTGATCTGGGTTCAGTCAATCAACCGCCGGGTTCACCAGTGGGGCTGGTGCTGTCACTTATTAGCTACACCCTAGAAAAGTTCCTTCAGCTCTCTAAATCTTGGGTTTCTCACATATAAAATGGGCATAAAAATATCTCTCTCGCTAGGTTATTTTGAGAGCCAGATGGGACAATCCAGATGAGTGAGACTTGACACATTGGTCTTGTGTCCACAATCTGTGCTCCTTCTTCACTCTCCTTCCTCACCGTTGTATCCCTGAAGCACAACACGGTGTCAGCTTACAGAGCAAATGCCCAATGAAAGCCTTTGGACAAAGGTACCAAGGAAGGGCTGTTTTAAGATCTACGTAGGCCCTCAGCACGCTCATGAAAATATATTAAATTGTACCCATGTCTCACATTAACTATAATTTTGAATTAAAGATTGCAAGTGATTCCTATATTTTGGCTTTTGAAATGATTATTCCAACTGCACCTTTCATTCTGAAGCCAACAATTCTCCTTTCCGTGGTTCAGGCATTTTCACAAGACTCTTGGAAAGAAACAGGCCCTAGTACCATGTCTGTAAGTGTTCAATGGGGAAAAGAGCCCAGCTTCCGGAAGTTCCTGATGTTGAGGGAGATAGTCACGTGAACGTACCAGGACCACATGATGTGGCAAGGCAGAAGAATTCTGTTGTGCTGTGGGAGCCTGGAGGAGGGATGAACCACTCCTTCAGGCTGGGGGTACGGGTCCTAGGGCGGGGAAGAGGAGAAATTTGAAAGAAGGATCATGGCACATTTAGAACCAAGGGAAGGGTGTAGTGTGGTCTGAAAAGTAGGAGGAAGGGACGCTTTCTGGAAAGGTGATTGGGTCCAGATATTGAAGGACATGGTATGCCAGGCTAGGGAATTTGCACTTTATCTTGTAATTAATAGGGAGCTATTAAGCGATTTTAATCCAGGAGGTGATATGATCACACCTGTGTTTTGAAAGATAATGTCTCTGTGGAGAGGAAGGGTAGAGTGGAGGTAGGGCAAGGGCTGGAGCCAAGATAGGTTAAGAGACTTCTGCCAGAGTACTCACAGCCGATAAGAGCCAGTAAGGGAGTATGGAGAGGACAGCAGAGCCCAGGTTGGAGGAATAAGAGTGAGGAGTCGAGGATATTCGAGGTTAGGCCCGTGGGCTTTGCCATCAGTAGGTTTTCAGTTCTGCAAAGGCGGCTGAGCGTTCTGGTGTCACCTCCACTAAACTCCAGTAAACGCTCAGCGGTCTTCTAAGGAAAGACCGGCACAGATCTACCTTCATAAAGGAGTTAGAAGGCAGAGCGTACGCACAACCTCCTCATCACTTCTGCTGCTCACCGTCGAGATGGGTTTTCATAGCCCTTGCTGGTGTCAAAAAAATATAACGAGGAAGCCCGTGCAGCCCCTACTCTCAGCCCCACTAGAGCCTTGCTATTCAGCGTGGCACACCAGCAGTTTTGAAAATCCCCGGGATGTTATTAAAAATGCAGAATCGCAAAGTCATACCAGACTTACTGAGTGACAATCTGCATTTTAACAAGAGACTCAGATCATTCCTATGCACAGTCTGAGGAGCTCTGGCCTGGAGCCCAGCCATTCTAATTGTGCCCTGATACCACGTACGCCAACACGAGACTGCTGGCTGACCCAAGGAAGATCTTAGAACAGGGTGGGTTCCCAGACAACTTGTCTCAAGGAAACCGGTGTCTCCGTGAGTCATGGGATAAAGAAGGTCAGGAATCACCACCAAGTGAGGTCAGTCTCCAGGGAGAACCTCAGCTTTAGCACTTTCCCCTTTAAAAAAGGATTTAAAAAAAAAATTTATTTATTTGACAGAGGGAGATCACAGGTAGGCAGAGAGGCAGGCAGAGAGAGAGGAGGAAGCAGGCTCCCTGCTGAGCAGAGAGCCCGATGTGGGGCTCGATCCCAGAACCCTGAGATCATGACCTGAGCCAAAGGCAGCGGCTTAACCCACTGAGCCACCCAGGCGCCCTAAAAAAGGATTCTGAAAAAAAATTCAAGTCTGCATGAAGATAAATTGGCGTGGATCATGATTCAAGTCACCAAGAACTAGAACGTGGCGTTTCTCCTCGTGTTTCATAGAGCAACCGGTACACAAATGAAAAACCCTTCCCCCAAAGCAGCTAGCTGACCCCGACCAAAGCCAATAGCTTACTCTGCGTTCCACTGCAAAAACTACTCGAGCCGGCCTGCTCCCACCTAGAGAAGAGGTTTGTCGGTTCCCACGCGGGACCTGCCGAATTTCTGCGCCTCTGGTTTTACTGGCGCTGTATGTTGTGTGCTCACGCGTGTTGAGCCGGCGGAGACAAAACAACAAACGAGGAAATAAAGCAAGTGGTCCAGAATGAAAGCCGCAAAGAGGCTGCTGAGGTCTGCTCCGAAAGTGATGAAATCCAACTATGTGATGTTGAAGGGAGGAAAAAAAATAATAAAGGCTCAACTCCCCATTACGGCAGGCATTTTCACTCTGCACCTGGTAGATAAAATTTGCTACAAAATACAGGTAATGACACAAACAGAAGTTTAAGAGAAATAATAAGAGCCTGAAGCAGGAGGCAGAAAGAAGCAGGCAGAGAAGGAGCCTTGTAGAATGCTCAGGGGAAGAGAAGGTAAAGCACAGTTTCATTTCTCCATGGCCTCCTAATGAATAACCACGCGTGAGCATGGACCGGGGGCAGGGGGTGGGGAGCGGGGGGCTTGTTTTTGGGGGCCGGGGTGAATGTGCCCTGCCACCCGGACCAGCCTAGCCACATCTCCAGCAGCTGCTTATAGGAACAAAGCAGGGCAGGGTTCACCTAAGAGTAAGAACCTCAGGGTGGGGGCGTTGTTTCCTATCACTCTGAAACTTTACATACCCAGAATCTCAACCCGTGTGTCAGTTTCCTAGCAAACCTACATATATATAAATATATATTTGTTTGTTTGTTTGTTTGTTTGTTTGTTTTGTTTTTGTTTTTTTTTTTTTGGCCAGGGCAGGGGTAGGGTGGAGTGGAACAATGGTCCTTGCCATGTCCTAGCTTCTGTTCTTCCAATTCTTTAACGTATGGCAATTGCAACTGGTTCGCACTTTATTCCTCCAACAAATTTGTTCCTGTAGGAAAGCTTTCAGCATGTTTCCCACTGGTGCGCCCAGATGCCTTTACTGCAATGGAAGCAGATCTCTGAACGGTTTTCTGCTGGGTTACTAAAGTGCAGTTTCCAAGAGAATAATGTTCTGAATTTTGGGCTCTTAAAAAAGTCGTTAGGTTTATGGGCAGTCATGCTTGTCACATTTAGAGTGTGAATTACGTACTTCATGGAAACACAGTCAAACCCCCACAGTTGTGCACAGCCATAATTTCTGCAGAGAAAAGACCAACAATCGGGCAACTTTATTACTACTACTTTTCATGTATAAGATGCCAAAATCAACCCTCTCCACGTTATAAGGTAGTTTTTCTTTTTAAAAAAGTTTCTTTTTTTTTTTTAAAGAAAGAGGAAAAAAAAAAAAAGAAAACCCCTAATGGGTTACTTGCTGTTCGATTCACTTTTTAGATTTGTGGGTTTTTGAGTGACTGCCAGCTCCGGGGACTCTTTGTAGCACCTTCTACTTGGGATATAATAAAAACATGAAATGATTAAAAATACTGTGAGTGTAACTGCAGAAGGGACTATATATTCTGGGCCCCAAGGAAGGCCGTTTCTTTGCAGAATCAGACAGACTCCATTTATGTTATTAAATTGTAGCGCTATTCACTGTCTAGGCTGGAAGCTTCCCGACACGTCAAAAGCACTAATATGTCCAGAGCACACATTAGAACATTAACCTTTAGAATGCCGGTACCCTCTAGACTTGGAAATCATCAGTCCAGGAATTATATACCCAGTTCTAGGCCCTCATTTACAGGTCACAAATGCTTATCTGTCAAAAAGAGGTTGGTTTTGACAATGAAGTTACTTATGAGTAATCATCATAATCAAAACTATGAGGGTGGGAGAGTTTATAAACAAAATTAGCATGTGTGGTCAGGATTAAATAACACCACTAATACAGACACAGTTGAAATGCTGCTTCTCTGAACCCTAGCTCTGCGCCAGGCACGGTGGTGGCTGTCGCGCACACGTCTGCTCAACTTTTTTTGGCAGGCATCTGCATCACCCGGAGGGCTTGCTTGCCGGGTCCCACCCCAGGGTTTCTAATTTGAGGTAGGGGGTGGGACCCGAGAACTTGCATTTTTTGTAAGTTCCTACCCAGGTGCCACCGCTGTGGCTGCTCCAGGGACCACACTTTGAGAACCGGAATACGTAATCTTATCGAATCCTTCCCCCAGGTCTATTTCACAGATTGGGAAACTGAGGCTCAGGGAGAGGTGCTCCCACTTACTAGCTCTATAAATGTGGGTAAGATACTGAACTTCTCCAGCTCTCTGGGAGGCTGACCATGCCCACTTGAACTTTCCTCATGGCCAAATCTCGTCCTTTCCATTGACACGTCCCCCCAGCTTTATCCGAATATTAATCCGTGTCCCCTTTCCACTGCCCATTACTAGTAGCGTATCAGGTCCGACTCGCGATCTGCCAGCGGGGCTGTGATTACTCGTCATCCTTGTCTTTCTATTATGCCGACATTGATAGATACAATTCTGTGGTGATGCATTGCCTGCCCTTTCAAAGGTTACTGCCAGCAGATGCTAGGAATCAATATAGTTCTTATCTGTCACAAACCACAAGAAAAGCATGGTAAACAAGCTTCAACGAAAGGCCTGTGAACAGGTCAGAGAGAGAACTCTGAGATGCACCGGTCACCAGCTTTGGTTCCTGGCTACTCCCCAATCTGGCTGTGGATCTCAACTGTCTCTTTAAGATGTGGGCCCTATCAGATAGGGGTGCTCAGCACTAGGCCTCGGGTCCCAGACCAGCCCCAGTGAGCCTTGCTCCTCGTGGATACTGGGACAGGGGGCCAAGAGGCCACCACTCAACTTTTGTTACAACGTGCTACCAAGATCAGAAAGCTATTTGAATTCTTTGGAAGCAAGAGTTCAGTGAATCCGAGGAGGGACGGTAGGTTCCCTTAAACTTTTCATGTCCTCCATTCTACTCTTTTAATAGGAAAAGTCCCAGTTAGGGAAAAAAATGAATATAAAAGGCACATCTTTTTATTTATTTTTTATTTTTTAGATGTTTGTAGTTCAACACATTAAGAAAATTAAATGATCGTTATAGATGCCCTAGAAAGCTGTTTTTTTTTTTTTAAAGGTTATTTATTTATTTATTTGACAGACAGAGATCTGAGCAGAGAGCCTGATTCGGGGCTCGATCCCAGGACCCTGGGATCATGACCTGAGCTGAAAGCAGAGGCTTTAATCCACTGAGCCACCCAGGCACCCCCTGGTTTTGTTTTTATTATTATTATTTTTTTAAAGAACACACGAGTTAATTTTCTGATTTTCTCTTTATCCCGAGGGTGGAGCTGCTTTACCAGATAGATGAAAGGCGGCCTCGGGCCCCCACTCACCTGTTAGAAGGCCGCCCCTTTAAGCCTGAGTGCAGCCCGAGAGAAGGAGAGGAATGGTTCCTTGAAAGACTGCAAGTAGAAATGCTTCCATGCAAAGGCCCCCACGCTCTTCTGCATCGTTAGTTCCTTCTCCCACTCCCAGCTCAATGCCTTTCCTCCTCATTTCACCTTGGTTCCGGACTCCCATTTGCTCAGTCCTACCTCAAGCTCTGGTGCCTTAGTCAATTAACTTGCTTTTCCATCAGCCTGATCCATCTTCACGATGACAGCTCGTCGCCTTCACCCTCTTGCTTGAATGTACCTGGGCGGCCTCCTCTGGCTTGGTCTTAGCACAGCCTCTAATGACCCATGCGCACAGAGTAAGCCTGGGTGGGCGGGCTCAGCGCTCGAATGACTTGTCCCTTCCCTGGTTTGTAATCCGAGCATACCGTGTGTCAGGAAGCTGCCAGGGTGACCGGCAGGCCCCTCTCTTTGTGCCCGATGGCCTGGGTCAGACCTAACTTTGCAGAGTAACGACGGTCATGGTCACTCACGGTAGGTCAGATGGCCACCCAAGAACGACGGACACTGACAGATGGGCTACACTTATTTGCCACACTGTGACCCATTAGAAGGGAAAGATTTCCAAGGGTTCTTATTGAGATGATCGGTCTCTTTGAGGAAAAGGCAGTGTAGAATTCATCCACCTGCTATACAGCCCAAGAACTTTCCGGCACCCAGAGACGCCCTGGCTGCGGGAGAGTACCCACCAGGCTGGCCAAGTGGCTAAGGACACACCTATCACCGGCCCATGGTTTCTCTTTCATAAAACCATGGAAGATGTTCTTGGAAAGCGTACTGAGAAATGGAGAACAAAAATGAAGCTAATATGCAGTGATTATTTATGCTACACAAGAAGCCTTCAACTATCTGTCCTGAGCTCTGGAAGGATTCTCATTTCTACTGAAAGCATGTGTTATTAACCACCGCATTTGGAGTCCGGATGTCTACACCAGCACTTTTAAGAATTAATACCCTTTTCAAAATTAAACTTTCATGCTAATTACAAAATCATACATACTCATGGAAGAAAAAGTAAGACAAAAATGGCTAAGTAAGAAAATCCCACAACTCTGAGATAATTACGACTAATATTTTAGTGTATTCCTTTTTCTTTCCATATATGGAGTGTCTGTGTGTGTCTAAAATTCTTAATTACTGTATTACAGTACATTATAGATGTATCCCAGAAAAGCCATGTAGATATCTCACTTTTTATATATTTAGATGGTTTCTAAGTTTTATGACTTTAAAAAATGCTTCAGTGAAAATCCTTTTGCATAAATATTTGTTCTGATTTTAGTATATTTTGAGCATATCTTTGTAACATCAAAAATCTCATACACTCCTCTATTTTTACTAGCCAATTAAAAAAAAAACCCATAACAGCCATCTATAATTCATGCTATATATTTTTTGTTGCTAAATATGATTCAAAATAATGATTCCAACCTAAAGAATCTGAAGATCCTCTCACTCCCCCTACAAACTCCATAGCATCTCTTAGGATCTAAGGCACATGGAGCAAGTTACGACACTCTTTTTACTTTTAGTAGGCATTCAGAATCTAAAAGAATGAAGTCAAGTTCAAAATTTAAGTCATAGGTATGTGGTACCTACGGAAAACACTAAACACAGTTGAAATGAAGGATGAAACAATGGGTTTACTCCTATTCTGAAGGGCAATTAGGGATATGGTCTCTTACACTGGGTTAAATACCACCCCTGTGTGCTTCCATAGCACCCCACCTGGCTTATCTCCACACCTGTTTAAACTGCCACATGCCCCCTCAGCTGTGACACCCGCAGACGCAGGTAACCCACAAATACATCCCCTGAACCAGGCGCCGCACCCAGGAGCACCCGATTCTTTCTCACCACTACATGATCAGCATTCCCCACAGCATCTGGCAACAAATATCTGTTGAATGGACGAATGAATGAATGAACAAATGAATCCATGAGTCCAAAAGAGGACCAATCTTACAACTTCTTTACCTTAGGCTTTCCTATGCTCTTGAGGGTTCTCATATTTTTGTTTTTTTCCAGAGGTTTTTAAATACTTTAAGACTTCTAGATAAGTGGCAAAAATAGTAGAGTTCTCATAAACTTCCCCTGATGTTAACCTCCTACTTAATAATGGCACAGTGAGGGACGCCTGGGTGGCTCAGTTGGTTAAGCGTCTGCCTTCGGCTCAGGTCATGATCCCAGCGTCCTGGGATCGAGTCCCCATCGGGAGGGAGCCTGCTTCTCCCTCTGCCTCTGCCCACCACTCTGCCTGCCTGTGCTCGCTCGCTCTCTCTCCTTCTCTGACAAATAAATAAATTAAAAAAAAAATAATGGCACAGTGATCAGAACTAAGAAATTAACATTGTCCAACACTACGCCATCTCCTGAACAGTCTGAAGACATTGTTCAGCAATTTTGTAGAATGTCCCTCCCATCAGGTTTGCTGTTTTTCTCACAAGGGTCTGAGATCACAGCGTCAGGAAGAATTAGCATAGCAGCGGTGAGACGCCCTTCTCCTCACGCCATCTCGGGAGACATGGTATCATATGGATCTTTTGCTGGTCATGTGAACCCTGAGAAGCTATGCTGGGTTTCTCCACTGGAAAGTTACTACTTTTCCCTTCTGTTCACTCAGAACCAGAGTCACTCAGGCCCTGCCCACGTTCATGGGAAAGAGGTAACTTCAGCTCCACCTCTGGGAGAGCGAACCCTCAAAGAATTTGTGAACATACGTACATGTTAAAACTACCAGAGCAATGAATAAGTATTTGGGGGGAGACGGTTTGAGGCTGTGCAACTCTTCTATTTTCTTCATCAACTTCCGCTCATTCATTTTGGCATTCCTTGGTGGGTCCTGCCTGGGGCAGTCACCATGGTGTTCAAGTGGCACCTGATTCAAGTTCTTCTATGTGGAAGAGCTTTCCCTGTTCCCCTATTTATTCGGTCATTTATTCAGATCAGTGCACACTCAAATGGATGTTCGTTTTATTCTTTAGTTTTCTAATCCAATACTAGTTTTATTAATATTATTGTGCAAATTGTCCCACTTTTGGCCATTGGGAACCCTTTATCTTACACCGAGCATGACAGTTAGGCGGGGGGGATCTGAAAAGCAACTTATCAGGAACCAATGGAAACAGGCAAACAATGAAGAAAGAAGAGAACAGAAAATGAGCCAACTGAACAACATCTTAGAACGAGATTTTGGAGAAAGATAAAAGAGGGAGAAAGTCCATTGTTTAAAAGTAAGAACAGTAATAGCAGATGATCCGGGAATCTGCTACAGTATGGTGTCTATACATATCTTTCCCAGCTCTGGTTTGACAGTATACTGGGCGGTGAGGGCATAGCACCAAGAGGAGGAAAATGAGATACCAAGGCAAATTCCAACAGACCTAGAGGCTCCCTGCAGACCGCTGGCCCCACCCCACATGTTTAAATATTACTCAATTAGGATCAACATTTTTTATTAATGCCCTTCTGAGACAATGGCTCTTTTATCTGTGTTTTATCTTCCAGCTATGTTAAGACCAAGGACGCTCGCACAGAAGATCTAAAGGAGGAGACCCTGATGAATTGGGAGTTTAAAATACAAATGGAACTTCCTTTGTCAGTCTTGACTTGTTTTATTAACATCTGAAGGTTGATTCATAGCAGATTAGCAGGCAGGAGAGGACTGTTTGTCCATTCACTTTACTTCACACACACAATTAGAGAAAACAAACATTCAAAAATGGCTGCTTTCTACGAGCTAATAGATGGCGCCTTCGGTTCTAAAACAGTCGCTTCCCTCTGTCACACACCGCCTTGACCAAGGACAGGTGCGCCCCATCTCAGGACTTCGGGAAAATGTTCAAGGGAGGTGCAGGCCAGAGACCTGGTTTTTCCAGGAACACGACGAGAGCGCCTGTCCAAGGGCATCTGGGGTGAGGACAGTGGAGTCAGAAAGATTGGAGCTCAATCTGGTTTTCACTTGGGTAGGCCTTGTGACCTTGAGCACCTTTTTAAACCCAGGTCTCTACCTGGTCATCTACAATAACAGATTAAGGCCCACTTTAGAAGACTAAGTCAGGGCTCAAGGAGAGGAGGCACACGCCTAGGGCCGGAGGTTACAAACACTGGCTCTTATAGGGTAATGACGAGGATGTTCTTACCGTCCTCATCTCCACACCTACTAAGGAGTCTAAGCAGGAAGTGGGGTGACCTCTGTTACCCAAAGGGAACACCATGGAGGGAGGCAAATGGTCCTATTTCTTCATCTCTTTGGAAGGAAATGCGTTTGTGTGAATCATGTTAGTAATGAAAAGTCAGTCGGCATTAAGGAAAATTTAAGGCATTCATTCCACTGTGTTTGTACTTGAAACAAAGCATACTGGGCTGCCTGCCACCTTCCACAGTATGCTTATAACAATGTTCTCCAATTTTTAAAACCAAGGAATCCAAACATTCTCCTGTTTTTTAAGAATTCAACACTGATACTGAAATTTTGTTTCCTCAAGAAAAAGGAGTTTTGCCTCAATGAGGGAAGGAACCTGCATGTTTTGTTCATGGTTTCTCGTCCAGTGCCTAGCACAGTGCCTGGTTCTTCATCTTCCTGGGCCTCTGGTGCCTTATGCATAAAATGGGCCGTGCCAAATCTGGGCACCTCGGCTGGGACATTCTTACTGCTGTATTTTTTTTTCAAACTCCTGCGTGTTCATCACTTCTTACAGCTGCCACTGAGCCCTGCTTCTATCCATAAAGAAAATGCTTTTCTGTATGTATTTCGGATATATTTTTAAAGATTTACTTATTTATTTTAAAGAGAGAGAAAGAGTGCCAGGAAGCAAGCGAGCATGCAGTGGGGAGGGGCAGAGAGAGTCTTAAGCAGACTCCCCTCTGAGTGTGGAGTCCGATGAGGGGCTCGATCTCACGATGCTGAGAACATGACCTGGGCCAGAACCAAGAGTCAGACACTTAAGTGACCATGCCACCCAGGCGCTCCTGGATTTCAGATATTCTTACATGGCCCAAGACTCATCCCTTCTCACACTGTGGAGAAAATATCCTCATCTCCACCTGTGAATGTAAGCACACACGTCCCTCCTACAGTGCGGGCTGTCTTTTCAGATGCCCTTGGGACCAGCAGTTCATCAAAAACACGACTTACAGTGGGAATCATCAAAATAAGTACATAAACTCAAAAACAGCAGCCTACTAAAGAATGAATGGGTCAACCAGGAAACTGAAGAAGAATTAAAAAAAAATTCATGCTGTAAACATTTTCATTGAAAACCTATAGCTAGATATTCACTGAGTAATCTCTTGGGGTAAAGTCCAAGCATCATCTTCAAGGTGGTCTGAGAACGGATGAAGCTGATTCTTGGGAAGCACAGAACTCAGCTAGGAAGGCGGTGGTCCTCAAATCGTGGTCCCTTGACCCCAGTCTCCTAACATGAGGAAAACCTGTTAGAAAGGCAAATTCTCAGGTCCTCCCTCCAGATGTACTGAAACAGGACCGGGAGGGGCGGGGCCCGGCAATCAGCTTCCACGCTGACAGGTGATCCCGGTATCTCAGAGTCTGCCTTGCCAAATGCGGGTGTGGACGGACGCCTGTCCCGGAGGCGGCTCGGCAGGCCGGCAGCATCGGCCGGGAGTGTCTGCAGAGGGCCTGGTGCGCCAGTCCTCCCTGTGAGTCCTTCCCCGTTCTTCAGACGAAGGTAACATGTAGCCAGCTGGGCCACGGCAGGAGGAACCCATTCTTTAGCGTGGCTTTGACAGGTGCAGCTCAGAGCAGCAAAATGGCACATTTTCGAATTGTAACTAACATTTATAACTCTCAGTTTTTCTAGTGATCAGCTGCGATCGTGGCACCGGGCTCACCGGGCTACTCTGCCTCCAGCCGCCTGTTGGTGATGATCTCCCGGAGAGGAGAGAACCAGCCAGCCACCGTGATGACAATGTCTGCATTCCACAGCCAGGGAAATCGCAGTGCCGGTGGCGGGCTCACACCCCACCACTCAGGACAGAGACACAGAGAGGCCTGATCCCACCCCAGGAAGCCAAGGAAGGCACGCGCTCACTGTATGCTATCTTCTCTATTTACCAACTTAATGTTGGCTCCATGAGAGCCAAGGAAGAGCCCTCCTTTTATGACTAGCTAATTTATAGCCACGAGGGTATAAACATTTCCTGGGTTCTTTTATCATTCACAACTTTGTTCTGTCAGTAATACTATCTGTCATTCTTTGTAGTTCCGTAAGCTCTTTCAAACCCAAGATATATCTATATTTCTAAATGGAATCTGAGATGAATTTTGATAAACATGCATTCTGTATCTTAATAAAAAAGGGATTTTCCCCCTTAACTACCTGAATATATAAATGTTTAAAGTTTCTGAAACCTGCCTTTGCATTAAGTGAAAATTCAATGTCAAAATAATATTAATACACAAAACTGTAGGAAATTGTTTTAACCATGATGTGATAAATAATAAATCAGAATGCAAGTTACTCTGCGATTATGGGTTTTCTCCATTCTTTAAGCTTCTCGCCTGTTCCACATCAGTGGATCGACAGCCCTTTAGTTTAACAATTATGCACACAGGCAATCTTGTCAGGACTGATAGAATGCTGTCACCGTCTTTGTCCCTGCCATGCAAAGATGCTACAGTCAAAGCTATAACGTACCCAGCCTGCTGGGCACCGAGGCAGCGTGCCCAAACAGGAAAGTTCCAGCAAAGTTCCAATGGACCGAATAGGAGTTTCCAGGCTGGAGGCCGAATGCAGGGGACAAGACCCAAATATCCCTGTTTGTAGGTGATTCTCCCTGATTGGAGCTCAGACCAACTTTCAGCTTGTTCGGCTGGCTCGGACACCATGTCCGCCCCCCCCCC
>PISX010002775.1:77743-97931 GCA_004024625.1 Mellivora capensis | reverse complement strand
ATTGTGGGAGATAAATCAAACAAGCACTTCTTATTTTAGCACATGCTGGAAATCACACATTTCTAAAGCAGTATGTAGGTTATCTGCACAACAGAAACACGTTCCACCCCTTCAGTACATTTCCCTGGCTACTACACAAACTAACCTGAAATTGCTTTCTTTGGCAAAAAAAAAGTCTTCTTACTGAAGAAACCAATTAACCCCTCTGATTCCTTGAAAGAATATGGTGATGATAAGGCAAGAGCCCTACGGGGGCAAGTTTAACCTCCGAGAAGGACACTTTCGAAAGGAGTAAGATCCAGGAACAGCCCCCCTGGTAGGTCAGAGTCATATTTATGACACGGTCAATGGGTTGAATTCACACCTCATGGGAACAAAAAGGGAATAAATAAGGTTGGTCTTGTTAGCAAAAGGATTATTTACTTCTGAGAATGTATTGTTAACACATATCCAGCTCAGAGAAGTGGTGGTTTCACACAGCTGCTCCCTACTGCTCCTGATTTCACTGACTCATAGGCAGGAGTCTTTACCAAGAATTGTTTTTCCAGTAGTGTTGATGGGTTTGCATTGAATCATTCACACCACTGGCCTAGCAGCCCACACACTCATGAGGCAGCTGGCTTGGGGTGGGGGGTGGGGGGTAGGGAGAGGCTGGTGTTTGGAGTTACTGGCTGTGGATGGCTGTTAAGAATTTGGAGGCATTCTGTGTCCTTAGAACACATTCTTGATCTTTACACTTGAGCTTCTCTTGGTCTGGCCACAGCACGCCACTGTTTGCAGACTTGGGGATATGTATTTCAGCTCGGGAGGTACCGACGTTGCTGGAGGTAGATTCTCAGACCATCGTCTTCATGCAAAGAAAAAAAAAATCCTCACCGCCAGAACACACCAGGTCACTCTCTGGGAGCATGCTTGAGTGCTCTCCTGGGTGAGTCCTATAGTTACCTAGAAGCTCTGGGAAAAGGGCCACAAAGCACTTGAGCCTCCATGCTTGGTTTAAAAAAAATTGTTTTTTAAATGAATGAATGAATGAATGAATGAAGCCGTGGATCTGCGCAGAGGGAAGGACCCCCAGCCTCCAGCTCAGCGGTCTGGAAGCACTATTGAGGGTAACCGGAGCAGGGCCCAGCACTGCCTTCGTTTATTGTCTGCAGATTTTCTTCTTTGCTTTCTTGATGAAACTGTCAATCTTCATAATGGTGTTAGCAATCACAGGGATGTGCTATGAAGCAGCTTTAAAGGCATCTGATAAAAAGAAAACCCATGCTCTCCCGGCCCTGAGCCCCTCTGTAGAGTCAGTTCCCGGTGATAAGGTTGGCCATTCTGGCTTGTACAGAGTACACGGAATCTGTCTTGGCAAGTCAGGCTGCCAGCCCCTCGACGGGGCGAGGGAGACCACAGAGCCGGACCCTTTCTGGTCCTTCTCACCAGAGGACTTGACATCACCACGGTGCCTCATTCTGGATGGCTGCCTTGAGCAGTGGGAGGTGAGAATGCTGGGCATCCCAGAGGGACTGGTATTTCTGGGTTCCCCACTTCGAGCGATCTCTTGGGTCTAACACGGCTTCTAGACTGGCCTCTCCCCACGTGGGCGTAACTTAGTACAAGTGCATCAGTTGTGAGCTTTGGACATGCCGGCGCCCAAGCAGGTCCAGACCAGCCCCGTGGCCCACGCTCCGCTCCCATGCAATGTGCAATGGCAGGCTAGAGAGCCCCCCCAAGGGGTCCATGAGAGCTCCCCAGTTCTCTCGATCCCCCCGAAACCACTGTCAGAAGCAACGCCCTGACCTGAGAGCGCCTGCTGTTCCTTCTCAGGGCGATCCCACACCAGCGGCTCCCCCAAGCCAAGTAGGCAAATTATCAAACTTCAGCACGCTTCAATGCCTTCTTTGTAGGCCCTCCATTTCTGTTATTCAGGTCTCCTAAATTGCAAACCATTCAAGGGCAAAGTGAGGTTTATGCTCCCAATTAGTTATTCTTGAAAACTAGGAGCTGTACTGCGCATTAAAAAAAAAAAAAAGGAAAATTGCTTAGTACATACTCTGTGGAGGCCTCGGAACGGCAGGCGGTTCCACACACCATATGTGATCCCACATCTAAAGGCACCGAGGGGAGTAGAGGGCAGAGCTGGAGCCTCAACTCTGACTCCAAACCACAGAAGCCAAGAAATTCAGACTCGGAATGCAAAGTGGAGTGAGATTCTGCAAACGGTAATACCTATCAAGTCACGTGACAGAAGATCAGTTACAGCCCCGCGTGCTTCCCCTCTGAAAAGTGGCCATGCCTTTGGCTCTGCCCATCGGGACACATTTGGGATAGGAGCCCCTCAGAAGGAAATTTGGATCCCCCTGGATTTTATGAGGCTCTTGGGGAATAACTTCTCTGCTCTAGTATCTTAGAAAGTTGACGGAACCCAGATAGGTCATTTGTCAAGCAGTTACGTGCTGTATTTTTCCTGCTGGAAATTATGCCTTCTGCGAGGCAGGTTTAGGGAACGGAGAGGATTTGTGTGAAAGTGTGAGGCTGTCGACTCCCACTATTTCCTTCTCCTCAAATACGCCCCAAAAGGGACATGCATTTATGTGGCACAGCAGGCTGGCATGACCAAAATGACAGCGTTCTTTCCAATTTATACTTCTCAAAGAGAATAAGCAGACACACAGTAACAAAAGCCTTTAGTCTAGATTTCATATCAGACACTTTGATGAATGGTAGCCTAAAGGGCAACATATTTATAAGTTTTAAGTCTCTCCTGCAACACAAACTGTCCTGATTTATCCCTATGATAAAGGCAGTTCTGAGAGCTACTTTCCCATATTTATTATTTTACAGAGGGGGAAAAATGTTGATTCAGCCCTCAATCTGCCACTGTTGGAGTTATAAACGTTGGTAAGAGACCAATGCTGATGTCTATAAATATTAATCTATTAGCCATAAGTTCTGGGCCTCCCTCCTCTTTCCTTCCAGAACATTTCCCCTTATTCTTGCTACATCTTACTCTATCAACGGGATTTGCTTTATTGGTTTCGAGCTCAAGATAACTGGAAAAGGGTAGCTTCTTTGAAGCCCATTACGGACAGGGTAGCTGATGGCCAGCAAAGCTCCAATACAGTATTTAAAATAAAGCTTTATGGACAAATGTCCATATCCCCCCTTACCAATGAGAAAAATGGGCATTCTTGCCTGCTATATGTACTCCCTGCTCTCAGCCTTCCCTACTCCCAGTAAAAAAAAAAAAAAAAGAAAGAAAGAAAGAAAAGAAAAAAAGAAACTACTCCCCCCAAAACCACCAAAAAACCCCAAAAGCAAAAACAAAAAAGCCTTCAATCTGGAATAGTAGCTAATATTATTAAATTCACTTACTTAAAATATACTCTTTCCTACTTCGACCCTTGAATTTAAAACAAAACAAGACAAAACATTCCCACTTTCCCTAAAAGCCTACTTGCTTGGTTTAAGTCATGGTTAATAAATCATTTCGGGGCTACACCTCAAGTCACTGCTTACTTCAGCTGCCTGTGAACCACCGGGAGTTTACTCATTAGCAAGGTATGAAAAACATCTGAACACAACCACCAGACTGTGTTTGTCTACAGTGTCAAAGTGAACTGTTCATTAGCATTTGTGAGAAACGACCAAGTCACCGAAGGGTATTAAGCCAACCTGGATGAGGGATAGAGGCTTAGGGACTGATGTGTTAATTCACTCTCCTGGATTAAACACCAGAGACAGGTCCGTAGTACAGCTTCATCTTTATTGGGCTAAGCATCAGGGTGGAAATGGATGCCCTCCCAGGAAGTAAAGGGCCAAGCTACGTTAGTATAGCCAAGTAATTAAACTGAAGTTTGCCTGCATGTAAGATTTTGGGCTAAGTACAGTCAACGCCTTACTCTATGCTGCCGCATATTAGTGTCCATTACAGGTGAACACAGGGACTGATCTCTCCTATTCTAAGAAGCACTTCTTGGAGATGGAGACTCTTAAGAGAGACTCCACCATCTCCAAAGAGATGAGGATTTTTCGAGGCAGTTTTCAGAAGTTTCACTAATTCCATTCTTGGCTAAATTTGAAAAATGCTTGGTATAAACACTATATGTGCTGGTTGAGTTGGCTGCCAAAGATCCACTGAGATGTGGGATTCCATGTGGATATGCATCTTTAATTAGTCTCAATAGATTTTGTATGTATTCAACATTAATCTATGCCACCTGTCCCAGACTAAAAGCATGAAAATAGTTCTTCCCAACCACTCTTCCACCGAAAATGACTCTGTTCCTTCTTCCAATAAATTCTGACGCCTCTGTGGAAGGTCTTAAATGTTGCTTTAACATCAGTTCTTCTATTATAGATTTTTTTTTAAAGGAACTTGCAAAGACTACTGCTCTGTGATTTTGTTAAAGGCAAAAGAAAGCAGTTCAAAGATACGTTATTAAAAATCCTGACCTGAGACACAAGCGTGAGCCTCAGACTTGCATTTTAATTGTATACAATGCATTTCTCATTTCTATTAAGCCTCCTAGCCAAAGGATTATATTCAGCTGCAACATTTCTCCAAATGTTGTATCCGCTCAGAAATCAATTAGTTTTTTAAGCTCACTCACTATAAACCAATTCTTTTTTTTTCTTATCAAATAGTTTACTTGGGTTTCAGATTTGTCCAGGTGCATATAAATAAATGTTGCTCATGTTGGAATATACAAGAAAAACACAACACAAATGAACATAAAGATCCCTTAGAATTAAATAGAATTTATACAACCACTAGATCATGAGGAATTGAGACCAAAAAAAAAAAAAAAGGAAAAAATACATCTTTTAACTCCCCAGCATTCCATGAAGCTTTACCACTAGAAATGTGAAGGGGGCAGATGTTGTGACGCTATTCACAAATAACTCAGTTATTACTCTCCAGAAGTATAGGGCCTCAAAAACAAGAACATTCTGCTTGCTAGGAATTCCTCATGAAAGAAAAGAAAGCAACATCACAAAGTGTATACGATGGAAACACAAACAGAACAATTTTAACTTCTGTTTGTGGGTAAGCAGGTCAGAGGCCTTCATGTCAGGGCAGAAGGGTCATTATGGGGCTGGAAAGAGAAACCATTTCTACAGCAGGCCTGTTTCCTAGAAAGTTACTCAGTTGTCTACTCATGAAAATAGTAGATATCCTATGGGATACTAAAAGCTGTATTTCTGACATGAGGACTAAAGAATGAAACTGTTTTGCTCAGTAAGTCACCTACTTTATGACCAGGAGCACCCTAAGAGTCTTAAATGGCTAGATCTTTGCTAGATGTCAGAAAACAAAAACAAAAACAAAACAACAACAAAAAAAGTATGTAGAATCAAAACAAAACCAAACCCACCCAAATAAAACTTTGCTTGACCACAACCAATAAGCTTGAAGCATCACGGCTGTTCAAATAAAGTATGTCTACACTACTGTGGTTTATCATTTTGTTGTCACATTAAATTTAGAAATGTCTCTTAAATGTTCCTCATTAACTGAACACATTATTCAATTCTGTGCTAAATTTCAAAATAGCTCTTTTAACTAGAAACGAGAAACAAGAAGTCATACCAGATATCAGCTTGATAATTAAATGAGTGCACCCATGTTTCAAAGACAGAGGGAAAAATGAAACCCACTGATCTTTGTTACTAGAAGCATCATGATTTTTATCACATATTTAACCAAAGAACTAGGTACCTTAAATACCAGATACAAAAATAAATTGTGTTTGGTTTTTAATTAAGTCTTTATCTTTGTGTACAAAAAAATAAATTTAGGCCTGGGGGTTTAGATTGTCATTTTACACAAAAGTAAATGGTAAATGCTTTCTACATGCAAAGCCATTAGATATAATTATGCAATGGGTAAAGCGTGTATCACACTATAAATGTCATTTGGTTTTACAGTTATAAACTCATCAACATTTATCAAAACATCGCCTGCAGAAAGAATGAGATGACTATAGCTAGTGACAAATTCAATGCCATCTTAGGAAATATGATAGAGAAGTGTCATGGTAAAACACGGACGTCCTGAAGTGGCTACCCCCATCCATGTCCATGTCACAGAAATTCTGTTCTCTCCAGAAAAGTCTCCCTACCACAGTGCATTTCAGCGGGGTTTCGGGGTCTATTTTCCTCTGTGAAAATCACACCCCCAACTTCCCGTGCTTCTAAACATTGACATAAGGTGTAATTCCAGCCAACTTGTGCAGGTAGAGGAACGTGTGAATTCGTCTAGATGAGCTTTAAGGTCTGATTTCAATTGCTTATCCAACCACACACCTCGTGCTTCTTAGTTAGTAATCTCTTAATGGAGTTCTGCTCAAATGGAAGCCCAGGGACTATTGCTGCGAGGTCCCCTTTAGACAACAGGGGCTTGTTTCATATTTCTCACTCTGAATCGTGGAATGGCACAGGTGCTTAAGCACGAACACCAGGCTCTGCTAGCACACTGTGTTAACAGTTCTCTTTTCCGAGTGCCATTTCACTCTCCCCATCAATCTGGTACTTATCGCCCAGGGAGATTTGTCCCTTGAAAAACAAAATGGCTGGGCTTTCAAAAGTCTACTTCTTCCCCTGTCCCCATTTCAGTTCCACACCACTTGTTAATATAAAATCTTGACAACGGTCCAGGGTAATAATGCCATTGGCAGTGTTCCTGGTGGAGCCCCTCCGGGCCTTTGTAGCTCGGGGCCTGAAAACTGGGGGGGATGGGGGGAAGTGGACAATGACGAGAGGAATAGAAGATGGAAGAAATAGTGGCTGGCTCTTGAACGTGTAATAAAGCAAAGTAGATCCATAGGAAGGGACTCCGGTTTGTGTGGTCCTCAGATGCTATTACACCTTTCCTCAAAGGCTAGATGAGTCAGCCACCTATGCAGAGCAGTATTTGTTGGGTGGGTAGCTTCCCCAGGACCCAACAAGCACAGGGGGAGAGTAGACCTCGTGTCTCCTTCCTGTACTGGGCTTCTGTCCCGATCCTGGCTCTTCACATGTGCCCTGTTCTTCGGCCACCCTCTTTCTGTGAATTGGACTCAGGGCACCCTCCCCCACCGTCTCCACCCCCACAACCCTGTGGTCCTTTGCAGTAGAGTGAACAGAGGTATTTTCCCCCCCTTTGGTCAAGGTCACATTTCAATAATTCTAAATGACCACCACCCACTCTAAACTAGCTCCAGAGGATCAAGCACGATCAGGTAAATACTTGGGAAAACCTGGGTCCTTTCATTCCATAATGCCCCTTTCCCACACTGCATCATCGCCCAGAATCAGCACCCACCCCCCCACAGTGCCATGCTGCCCCTTTAGTTTCCCCATGGTTTTGAGGATACGACTAAGCCTGTGGGCCTCGAAGGCAACCTCCTCTCTCCCCCACTTCCTTCTCAGCCTTCACTGCCTGGTTAATTCCAACTCATTTTGCAGATCTCTGCTCAGATGCCATATCCGTCATGAGGTGTGACCTGACTCCATTCCCCCCCCCACCCCCCAGGGAGGCTCAGGACCCCTTTTGGATCTCACAACATCCCATGCTTCCCCGTCCTGGGACTTATAAGCTCTTGAATTGCTTTACAACATGACTTTAGGAAATGGATGCTTTAGTGTTTCCCATCTAGAAGAGAGAGGGAGAAAGAGAAATCTCTGTCAATTAGATTTCTATGGTATATAGGATTGACGATAAAAGGTATACGCAGTTCTTTGAAAGCAGAGAGACATATGGGTTCAAGATATCATAAATGTTTGCTCCTTGATCCTACTCTTGTATTCTGCAAGTCACTTATTTAATAACAAGTGAGGCATAACTGAAAATAAAGGTGTTTTTAAAGAGATTTTAGAGAGGGCTGGAGGGGAGGAGTAGAAACGTATTTTAGTTAAAGGTTCATTTTAACTTTCTAAGAGGACTCGGGGAGCCTTAATAAGGAGACAAATAAGAATGCATTCGAAGATAATGGTGCATTTGCTACTTTAGGTTCCACATTTCTTGTTTTCTACAAACAGATGTATTTTTTCTTTACATTCAAGCTGAGCCCATTATCACCAATTTTCAATTTACTAGTCTTTTCAAATAGCCACAGAACATCCAGAAAACACAGAGGAGTATCCAATTCCATGACTCAGGTTCGCAGAAGCCTAGTTAGGACCATTACGTGTATTTAATTTCAAGCTTGCCAACTCATAGCTTCCGAAGGAGGGAAGGAGAAAACAGGTTATTTAAAATTGATGTGTTTTATCATTACCCATCATTAAAAAATGATGCTGTTGTACCATTTCAGAAGTAGCAGGCAGTGAATATTTGATGCTTATGCTAGTATTTATTAATTTCGCATTTCTGCAGTTCTTTATAGAATGCCTATTATAAATGACTAGGATTTATATATATATATATTTTTTTAAACTTATTTATTTGTCAGAGAGAGAGAGGGGGAGAGAGCAAGCGAGCACAGGCAGAGGCAGAGAGAGAAGCAGGCTCCCCGCCGAGCAAGGAGCCCGATGTGGGACTCGATCCCAGGACGCTGGGATCATGACCTGAGCCGAAGGCAGCCGCTCAACCAACTGAGCCACCCAGGCGTCCCTAGGATTTATATTTTTAACAGACTCTGGCATTTAATTTCTACACACAAAGCATTTGTATTTGTGCTCAAAAAACTACTCAGTAGCACCTATAAATCGTGTAACTGTTTAAAACCATAGGCACCATCAGGATTAGGAGGGAAAAAAGTCACACGTGGGGGCATCTGTTGGAGACGGCATATGAGGGGAGCAGAAGCAGTGACAGCGTGCCACGCACAGATATCCCTGTGGGTACACTCAGGCCAGTGAAACAGAGCCAAGCCAACAAAGCTAGGTGGAGACCGACAGAGAAATAGACACGAGGATATGCACATACGTCCTCACGGTAAAAAATAAAATCTTATACACAAAGTCATACATATCCACGGTGATTTGGAGGGCACCGACATATGGGTTCGTTCTGTAATCTCGTTCCATCATAAACATCTGGAGGGCAAGAACTGTCTTTTACATGTAAATTTCTTTATTGCTCACGCCTCTCCAAACTTACTCCATTTGTATTGACAACTGTATTTCTTTGATAATTAGTCATTGATCGGAAGGCTGCAAAAAGCTTCCGTGGGTGCAAATGAACTCTTTCCACCCTGTATGCTCAATTCATCTGTATCCTCAGCCAGCATTCTGGGTCTCCCGTTCTCCTGTCCTCAGACTGTCATCTGTCCCCTGCTCCTTCCCTGCACTAAGCACCCTACTAACTCTGCAGCAGCGGACAAAGAAAAGTCGATCTGTGCCGAACACTAATAAAGACCACATTTTCTCAACAAGATTGCATCCAGTAAATTGCGAGCCTGAGGGCAAAGTACAGAATGGGGGAGGCTTGTCAGCACGGGAGCATCTCACAGTGGTAGCCAAGAGTCAGGCTGAGTAGACAAGAATATATTGCCGACCGGCAACACCGTGCCCACCACAAAGCCGGCCACAGAAATATCTTCTGCTATGACAAGTTTTTGTTTTACCTCTTAGTATTGTGAGTCAGCCCCGGGACCCTGAAAGCTCTCATCAGCCACCAAGCTCTAACGTTGTCACAGGGACTGGATGAAAGCATAGCCTGAGAAAATCCAAGGGGCTCACAAGCTCCCTGAAATGCATACTAAAGACTCAGGTAGGTTCTCGTCTTTAATTTAGTAACACAAAACGTGCAGAACACCATCATTAGCATGATGACAACAACAGTCCCATGGTTCACTGAGATCACGGGGACCATTCCACTGAATGTCAAGCTCAAAGCAGAACTTAACTAGTAGGGAGGCTAGTTATAATCACCCCATTGCATCCCTTCTGATGACAGACATTAATTAAAGCAATACAATTATACGGGGTCACATTGGTAAGGAAGGGAGACTCACAGGCCCTTCTTTACACTTCATAAAGTCCCCGCTCCTATCCCCATACCTGGGTCACAGGGAGAAGGCTTCCACTAATGGAATTTAATGTTTTGCTCCATAGTCAAATGACACTGATTGTACATTTACTATGGACAAAATGTTGAAAGTAGAGAAAAGAATAACCTATATTCCCCTTCCTCAAAGATCTTATGGTCTGGCTGTAGAGACAGGACAGACAAATAAAAGGGAGAAGAGAACAAATCCCCTGAGTGAGGGCTGGGGGTACCAAGCTCCATCGAGCTCCTTTTCCACTTGCTGCCCAACAGACAGCACTCCTTCCCTTCGTCAGTTTCTCTCCTCTCTGATACCACACTGACGGGGCTCATGGCCCTCTCTCTACCTAGCCTGCAATTCTCGCCCTCTCCCCAATCGTGGGCTCACCCCATCTCACGGCTACCAGTCTGCACAATAAACCCCCGTTTCACCACGATCTGTGGATCGCCATGAAGCCTTGCCTGATTCTGTTGTGTAGGGGTGAAATTTTCTGCTTCTTTGAGTTCCAGGTGCACTGTTATAAATAAAAATACTATTTGCTTCATGAGCTAAAGTGAGGAAATATAGGCAGAGCACTTTGAACAGTAACGAGCACATAGTAAATGCTCAGTAAACGTTAGCTATGTTGATGACTGATCACAGTTTATGATAATATATGTGGGAGATATAAGCAAATTAAAGAAAAAGAACCAGTCCTTCAACAATTCAGGATTTAGTAGGGTAGATAAGACAAATCTTCATATAACTAGGATATAGGACAGGATCTGATAAAGATCCTATGCATGTTTTAGAAAAGAGTAGGGGTTAAGGTGGGAGGAGGGCCTTACTTGGAGATGACTATGGAGGGCTCTGAAAGTCAGGGAAAGAAATACAGACTTTAGCCCACACATTCCAAAAAGATGAAGGTGGCTAATGGTGTATGAGTGTGGAGGGAATGGAGTAAAGAGGTATCACGCAACACACTATAATCCCGGAAGAAATCTACAGGGGTTTGTAAGATGGATTAAAGGCGTGTGTGTGTGTGTGTGTGCATGTGTGTGTAATGAGAGTGGGAGGTAAGGGGACCACACAAGTGAAGGGACCAGCTAAGGGTTTACTGGAGTCCTGCGAAGCAAGCGATGTTGGCCACGAAGCAGTCTGTACCACCTGGACCATCTCTGAATGGTGATGTGGAGAAAGGGAGGAAGGAATGAAGGGCAATGCCAAGAGCGAACCTGGACAGCTAGGACTCATCCATGAAGATGAGAAGGCTGGCGGACATGTGCAGGGAAGAGCAGGAGAAGCACTCAAGCAGCTGAGGGATAGGGAGCTCCACATTTTTAGCATGAGCTCACGAGTAAAGAGGGATGCAGGTATGGAATCATCTGAATCAAGATCACAGCTGAATCAGACCCTCTGAGATCAGTGGAAAGTAGGCAAATTCCCAGGATTGGGCAAGACAGTCTCTAAGAATGTCACTCCTTCCGAACCCATCTCCCACTAGGTCTTTTGTGGTCAGACTCACAAACAGAAAACACTCACAAACAACCCACAAGTCAGAAAATTTGATGCATTAGCACTTGTTTCTAATTACGGTATCTTTAAATAGATGTTCCAAGGTTGCAAAAAATGGAGTTTGGGTACGGTCAATGCCTACCAATGGGTTATCAAGTGAAATCAGACAAATTTAACGTTTTTAATCCCTCAAGTCTTTCACAGAGGCCACCCAAAAGAAAAGTGTCAGGCTAAAAAAGGAAAAATCCTGTGCCTGGCCTTGACTTTTTTCCTTGAATATTTGAGATCTACTTTATGCTAAAATTGCTTTTCCTTTCTAAATGAAAAACAGTTAAGAGCCCAGGGATTTGTACTGGGGATTCTGTATTAGATAATGCAGGAAGAATTTTGCTCCTTTGTTTTCCAACCTTTAGGAGAAGACTGAACTCTTCCTTATTCTTTCGAGGAAGAGAAACATTTAAGGGCCAGGGTAAACGTTATGACCCTCCAGATTGTATTGTTCTGTCTAGTATCAGAAATGAAATAATTCCTCTATGGTAAACAATACTCCAAACAAAAGCTCCTTTGGCAAGAACGGGTGTGTGGAGGGGGAACCAATTTATGAAAATACATGTAATTTTTCACACACATCCGAATATATCAAGTACATATTTCACCATGGGCACCAGATTGTTTAATTAGAACAATATTCCTTCCTACATCTGAAATATTTAGCCCCCACCCAGCTCATCATGCTACAACCCTCCCTTTTTCCAAATGAAATTATTGCGAATCAGTACCCCAGGACGAGTATGTGACTTGCATCATGGCAAGCGATACAAAACTAAGCCCCTTCTCCTAAGAGGACAGCAGGCTTGGCCACACCGCAGGCTACCATCAAGCCACCAGATTTAATCCAGTTAAACACAAGCCTCCATTAGTAAGACATTTGCTATCCAGTTAAGGATGTGAATCTGGAGTTAATAACCACATACCCCGCCCCCCACCCCAGACTGTTTTAGTTGTGTGTTTTAAAAGTTATAAAGTGACAAAGAGCGCAGACAGGGTAGAGTATGCAGGGAAGGCACCGGTAGTGGGGATCTCTCAAATCGACACACCACCTTTCCTGGGTGCCATCAGAAGACCAGAGACTCCTCAGTTGTAGCCGACTGATCGTTCCTCCAGCATTTGGTATGGGGAGTAGATGTAAATGTGGCCACATAATGGAATGGCTTTTTTCACTAAAATGGAGTCTGTGTAGTTTCCTTTCTAGAGGGGTTATAAAAATAAGCCTTTTATTGCTTGCATCTCCCAATTGCTTTATTTGGCATAGTGATGAAAAATGCTGAAATTTATATATAACATGGCCACCAGATAAGAAAGCAGGGAAAGAAAAAGAACAGGGGATTAATTATCAGTCCTACAGAATGAACTTTACTCTGATAAGGTAATATAGACCCTGTAGGCACAGAAGATGAAAAAATCATAGCAGGCCTAATACACAGACAGTTATTCATATTGTACACAAATCAAAGCAGACCTCATGCAACAGCTAGGGCTCAGATCTTCCCAGACCCACGGCGTATGGCTGGCTCGGGCATGTGGCAACACTACTGGCCAGGCTGGCAGACAAGGGGACGACAAAAAGGTACATTTCCTATCAAGATGTGGCTTTAGCAACAAGTTTACTGATTTACCTAGGAATATGGTCTCTCAGTGATTAATGATGAGGAATTCCACCATGACAAGTAACTTATCCTTAATGCGTCCTGTTCAGAAACCAGCCGCAAAGAGCCGCACATCTCCCCCAGTTTGTCAGTTTCAGCTTCTCGATGGAATAGAAATAAGAGCTCGCTAATGACAACCGTGAGGGCCATGGCCTCTCTGGCCTTGACCTAATGTTAGCTATAAATGGATTGGGCTCCCAGGAGATTGGGAAACCCACCCAAGTACAAAGCAGAGTCTATTTCTCTCATTAGGGACAAGAGCTAAGAAAGAACCAGGCTGTGTCTTTTTGCCTGAGCCTTCGAAAAGCCATGGGTCGTGAAAGACCCCTGACCACAATTAGGCCAAACCATTCCGAAGAGACCTACCAAATCTCTCAGGGGGTATAGGAGCCAGGCTCTTTTCAAGTATAGGGAAGGGCTAAGAACTCCCAGCAAAAATACATAATAAATAAATAATGGGAGTATTAATTTAGCCAACATCAAGAGTCTGGCTCTAGGGAATTATTTCCCTTGAGATTTGAGCTTAAAGGGAATACCAAGATAAATATTATTTTTGCCTCTTAGAGGGAAATGGTTTTTTTTTTAAAGGGGGACAAGGATATTTTCAAAACAATTCTCATTTTTTTCCAATTTTCTATTATAAATTATGCATAAACGTACTTCGAAGTTGGTGAGCTTTCGAAAATCACTGTAATCCAGCTTAAGATACTGAAGGGCCACTGCCAGTTTCATCTGCCAAATAATGGAAGTTGTTCTTCAAGGAAGTTATTTAGTGCTAGGAGAGTTTAAAATGAGTCTGCTAAAAAAAGATGGATCTTCAGATCCAGGGGAAATATGCAGTACAAGGTATACCTTGAGTGGAGATACACGAGCTGCCTGTAACTACAGCAGTTTTCAGTGAAAAAAGCTTGCTTCCTAATACAAAAAAAACAGCAGTTTTCAGTGAAAAAAGCTTGCTTCCTAATACAAAAAAGAATTTGCTTTTCAGCTAAACAACTGATGTGCAAAAGGTAAGTTTAAAGTCGTAATACCGTATTTAACAGCTAACTGAAGAGAAAAAAAAAATGCACCATGTCATTGACATTTAATCATAGAGTTAGATAACTGGTTCGTTTTTCAGGTGTCCTTCTATTTCCCACACATTTGGAATGGGCTTTACAAAGTACAATGTGTATCAAAGACACAAAAATCATCCATCTGGGAGTTTTGTCGAAACTGCTTAGTTTATCTGGATTCAGTAAGTTTCTTCTAGTTCTTCTCTTAATTATTATTTTTTGGTAGGCTCTTAATAAAAATAAGAATTGATAAATAACTCTTGCTGATTACTGTATGCCAAATATTAGGGATATTTTATCAGCTCATGCTACCCTCACGGTATTCCTATGGGAAAGGTTCAGTGATTAACCTCACTTTACCCAGGAGAACACCAAGAGTTTAGGTGAGCAGCCAAAGGAGCCCTGCTGACTGGTGCTTAAGCCAGGGTTCAAAGCCAGGGTCTTGTACTGGATGGCATGAGCCCTGAACTTCCAGGCTCTTATTTCATATGCACTTTTCTCAAATATGAGGACCTAGATACAGGACCAGGAAGAAACACACAAGGTCAGACCTGGCACCTAACCTCAGTGTTCAAGTACAAATCACAACGCTAGAGGAGTCTTGAGTCTTATTGAAGGTGCTATAGTTAGCAATCTGGGTTAACATTCACCACTGAGTTCCTATTATAACACTGGAAAAAACATAGCCTAGAATGCCCATGGGCTTTGTTCTCTCATTCATTTCTAGGAAAATGTTGGTTATTTGCCCTCTAGGGGGTTGCGAGGGGAAGACCAAGGGTTCCCCTAGGGATTGTTACAGTTGATAACTGACCAAGGCAACACTCCATGGAGGCTGCATTTTGGGTTTCTAGACGACGCATCTTCGTACGCTAATCTCCTCCACGGGCAAACGTAGCAGAGACCAGAGGGCTATGAATGAGGGTACGGCCAGGGGCTTGGCAGTGATTTACAGGGGAAAGGAGGGTGTAAACGTGAGGATACACTGATGCTAAAATGGCAAGTAAAACTAACTGGGGGTAAGAACGAACCCGGGCTTATAGTAAAATAAGGTCTTCCACAGAGCTCAGAAATTACTGCCCTTTAACGCACACCAAGCCAAATGGCCCCATGAATCCATCTTTTGCCGCTCTGTGGGCTGAATTATACTCTGCACGATATACTAAAGACAGCCATGAACAGCTTTTATAGCTTTGATAAATGGCTTTTTAGTTTAGGTTGCATTATGAGAACAAAACAAGTGGTTGTGAATCATAACACTTTATGGGTCTGCTGCTTCATATAGTTTTCTAAAATTAAGCCTCTAAATTATACTCCACCCTCATTAGGAACAGTGTCCCAGAAAGAGGAAACCATTTCAGGGAGTATGGTAGACCTGTGCCTAGAGGGCCCTAGGTAGGAGTAAAGGGTTGGGCGCTGAGGAACCAAGGGTGTGGCGGCAGAACGACCGTCTGTTACCCAGGAATCAAGGGGGACAGTGACTGTGCCCAGCTGGAGTTCACTACCCATAAGTGAACAAGGGGTGGAGGCCAACCATTTTCCAATCACAGAAGGCAGGTGCAGGTACAAGGAGGAGGGAACCCATTCCTACGCAAAGCCAAAAGAGGAGGAGGGAAGGGAAGAGGTTCTAAGCCAATCAGCAAGTGTTTCCTGAGTCTCTTCCATCAACTGAGTGGTGAGTAACACCCTACAGAGTTGAAAAAGCAGCAGAGGGGTGCCTGGTTGGCTCAGTCAATGGAGCATCTGCCTTGGGCTCAGGTCATGATCTTGGAGTCCTGGGATCGAGTCCTGCATTGGGCTCCCTGCTCAGTAGGGAACCTGCTTCCCCCTCTCTCTCTGTGTGCCAAATAAATAAATAAATAAGTAAAATCTTTTAAAAATAAATAAAATTAAAAGCATAAAAAAGAAAATAAAGGCCATTTCCCTCAAGAGAGTTACCATCCAGCTAGATAGATAAAAGGCAAGAAGAATTCAAGGGAGCAGAAAATTAAATGCCAATGTCCCTAGATGCTACTATGGCTACTCTTGATGTTTCTGGGTGAGGTGGGATCCATGAGGACAAGTGGGCAAGATCTGGGCCAGGTGCCCCATCTGAGCTCCCAGGGTATCGGGTACCCCCATCTTAGCACCAACTGTGCTGCTGAAAAGGCATGACCTTGCCTGCATCCTCCTGCTGTGTAAGGTCTTTTAGAACAGAGTCCATGCCCACCTTGACCCGGGTGGGATCTCTAGTACCGCGCTCCATAGCTCTGGAATTGGCCTGAATGCAAACCAGGGAGAAAGGGGGAGGAAACGCAGAATGGGATCGGGTCTTGGGCTAGCTCCTAAAGATGATAAAATTATTGAGGGTGAAAGAGGCATTTCAGGCAGAGAGACCTGCAGGAAGCAGGGTGGAGGCTTAGGAGCACAGACGAGTATGCGCAACGCCAACGAAGGGAAGGTAAATCACACCATGGCTGGACAGATGAGCATTCATAGTTTGAAGACTTGCGGCTCCTAGAAATGGGTCCATTACTTCATGGCCTAGAGATGATTTATTACCATATTGTTACTAACAGAAACGGACATGAAATGTCTTAATACTACTTTTTTTTAAAGATTTTATTTATTTATTTGTCAGAGAGAGTGAGAGCGAGCACAGGCAGACAGAGTGGCAGGCAGAGGCAGAGGGAGAAGCAGGCTCCCCGCCGAGCAAGGAGCCCGATGTGGGACTCGATCCCAGGACGGTGGGATCATGACCTGAGCCGAAGGCAGCCGCTTAACCAACTGAGCCACCCAGGCGTCCCGAAATGTCGTAATACTACTAATGTCAATGTCGCACATTGCCAGAAGAAGTCATTCCCATTCCCAGCACAACAGAGGGAGGACAATGGCTGGCCAGTCCTTTGCTAGAATAATGCTCCCTCCTACCATTCCTCTTCATTAGATTTTAATGTCAGTTTCACTGTTCCAGTTTACCAATTATTTAAAGGTTATAGTCAGTCAGACAAGGTTTGTTTAAAAAAAAAAAAAGAAGAAGAAGATAATCTTCAAAAAGAATAAAGCATGTTCATGCAACTTTAGAATCTGTCACCGACCTCAATTCTAAAAGTTTTCTCTTCTCACTACCCACCAACCACCAAAATATAGGGTCATTTTGATAAGCTTAAAAAAAAAAACCAAAAAAACAAAGAAAAAAGAAGGAAAAAAAATTCTAATGCTTTTTTAAAAGGTAGGTTTAGGCTATATATTAAAGTCAAGATTATGTATTATTTTCTGCCTTAGTATTTTCCTATTTCTTTTTAAAGGCATTAGATCAATAACTCCTGTTCTCCTATTTCCAATGCCTAAGTAGTTAACCCAGGATTTTTCTAAGTTTGTTCCTATTAAATGAACTGACCAAAGTCTTTACTTCCTAGTTAAATGGACTCTTTCCAAGAATGCCATGGAAGACAAAGAATCCAACTGGTTCAGTGGCTCAACCCAATGAAGCATTCACCCTCGGCCTCTGACAGCTCAATCTCAATGCCTCCTGACAGTATGAAGGATTGCTAATTTCTTACGCTCTCACTGGTGGTTCTTAAATGCTCACCCATGAACCAAATGTTGATCAGTCAATGCCAAGGAATCAGAAACCAAATTGCCAACTCCCTGATTTATAAGTCAAAAGACTCAGGTTTCAAATCAGATCGAACACCTTAGAATTTACTAAAAAATGGTTTAATAGATGCATTCACAATGAAAACATTTGGGAATGCGATTTGTAATTTAAAGGGGGGAAGGCTATTATGTTCATAACACCTAGTATTTACTGAGCACTTACTCTGACAGAAACTGTGCAAAGTACTTCCTATGCATGAACTCATAAATCCTCAGCAAAAACCCAACGAAGTAGTACTCATCCCCATTTTACTAATGGGGAAACCAAGGCACCAAAGTTTACTGACTTGATCGAGGTCACCCGACTAGTGTCAAAGCCTGGCACCACGGGTAGAGGTTTGCAGGTGTAATGTCTGTGATACAAAGCAGTGTAATAAAGGGAATCAGTGGACTTGGACTGGAAACACAAAGAAAAATTAACATGCACAGAAGGACTGTTGTGTTTCTCCTGATTTCACTTCATCCTGAAACAAACACAAAGTGGGTAGGCGAAGCCTCATTTTGATAGATGAGGAAGCAGAGATACCAGGTAATTTTGTCCAAGAGCCCACGGGAGGCCATGGCTGAGCCGTATGCACGCCCTGCAGGTGTGCGGGTCCCACCTCCTCCCCCCTCCTCCCCACCCCCCCACCAGCTCACCTGTCCTGCCTTCCCTGGGGGGAGTGGGGGAGGTGCAGAGCTTGGCTCTCAGGGACCATGAATCCCCAGAGCCTAGCCTGCAACCTGCAACCTCCACATTCAGTGTTTGCTTTCATTTAATGTTTTTGTCTATAAAACTACCAAAGACGTGGTTATTGTGAGGAAAAAATGAAATAATTCCTTCACCCCCTAACCCCAGTTTTATTGAGGAGGACTGACATGAATACATATTGTGTGTACTCAGGTTGTACAATGGGATTTTGTAAAAAGGTATACAACGTGATGATTTCATATACGTATACGTTGTAAAATGAGTAGCACGATCAAGTGAAAGAACACATCCATCACCTTCCACAGTTACCGAGAGGAGTCCTAAGAAAGCATCACAAACACTCTGAAGCCATAGGCACATGTAAATTGTAAAACCACAGACAGTCACAGGCACAATCAGCTCTCCGTTCTTCCAAAGGCAGTGGTATTTCAGATGCATAGAACTCATTTTTTTTTAAATTAGCAAACTGAATATTGGTACTAGCCCTATGCCCACTGAAGTTCGTTCTGACTGTAGGGCAAACAGATATCACCCACTGTAATCAATATTCAACAAGGGGAAATATGATGCTACATTATAATCCTCTTTCTTACACACACACACACACACACAGACAGGGAAACAAAGGGAGTTTTCATTTTCTTTAGGCCACTGAACACCTATTAACCATTTTGTTAAAGCCCAGGGCATTCAGCTTGTATACAAAACTCATTACTGTATGCATTTGAAAAGGAATTTAAACTGACCTGACAATGGACACAATAATGAAACAAAATTCTCATTACCATACTCTAAATAATAATACAAAAAAAGTTAAACCTCAGGAATATTTTAATGTTAAGATAAATGCCAGCTTCAAACCCAATCTGTGGTTGCTTGGGATTTCTAGTTTGAAACAAAACCTAACTGGGGTAAAAGGTACATTCTGGTAGTTTAATTTGTTATGTTCTGGATAGCGTCTGTCTTCATAGAACTACCTTTCTCCCCAATTAAGGAACAATTTTGCCAATCAGTTTTGCTGGCGACTCAGCCTCACAAAAGAGAGAGGAAGGGGAAGAAGCAGGGGGTGTCAGGAAGGTTGCCCGTACCTCCTGTCACATCACTACTGATTAAAGGGGCTCGGAAAGAACAGAAGGAAAGTGCATTTCAAGAACAACAGAACCTTTCAGCGAAAGTACACTAGCCTAATTGAAAAGCGACTTGGAGCTGTTATTTTTATAGCCCAAAATGCTGAATCATTCCTTAAACAATTTCGCAAAATCAATAAGAGAGAAGTAGCTCTCTCCCGACCCCCTCTCCTAACCAGTGCCCGTTGGAAACAATGCCTTTCCTTTTCTCTCCGGTTTAAATTGAGGGCCAAGCAGCCGAAGAGAAGCAAGAACACATCACGTTCTCTCAATTAAGAACGGCATGCTGGGCTCGTATACATCGCGGCGAAGTTTTTCTCCTGAAGTTTCTATGTGGATGATCTCTGACGCTGATAAGCAGGTTCTTGGGAGATGAGACTCTAACACGGGCCTCCACGGGGACTGATGGATGATTAGTTGCTGTTATTCCACTGAAAGGTACGAGGGAAGAAAGGGAGGGAGGGGGAAAAGGGCAAGCCTGGATGCCTGGTTTAAAATCAGGAAAACCGGGGGGGGG
>PISX010002775.1:0-77643 GCA_004024625.1 Mellivora capensis | reverse complement strand
AGTGGCCTCTAAGATTTGGCTACAGAGAAACGTTGAGTTACAAATGGTGACCAAACACAAATCTGTTATCTTTCTAGGACGGATAAAGAAACAATCGGAAGAATGGTGGTTAATCTAACCGTTCCTTTTGGGATCTGCAACATATACCGAGACAGATACCTATCTATTGAGACCTACTATGTGCCAGCTACTCCTGGAGGCACTGGGCACGGCGGTGACTGCATCGGACCCCTGTCTTCACGGAGCTTATGTGCTAAAGATGCGGGTCAGACTATAAAGACACAATAACCTATGTCGGGTGATGATCAGCACTTGGAAAAACACAGCTGAGGTCATGCAGTGGAGAGTACCATGTGCGGGAGGTCGAAATTTCCTTCAGTGTGCTCAGCCGAGCCCGTGTGACGAAGGGACACTTTAGCAGAATGTGGAGCGTGTGGGGGGACAGGGCGAAATGGGGATCTGGGAGGATGCGTGTTTTAGTTCCCAGCAAATGGAGCAATAAAGCAGGGGCTCTCCAGGGAGAATGGGCTTGGAGTGTTCCAGAAACAGTGAGGAAGTCAACACGGTGAGGGGTTAAGAGATGACAAGAGAGAACAAGGCTGGGGTTCTAGGAACTCACACTTAGAACCAAATGAAACACTACTTTGCCTCCAGAATACCAGGAGAAAAATGACTTTTTACAGCAAATATTTCAAATGAACTGCCCCCGAGTTTTGCTACTTGAAGAATTGTAGGTTTATTTTGTATAATCAGCAATCATAAACCCGTTTCTACAAAACCGAGAGTTTTAAACTAGTTGATGCTAAGAGAGTACATTAAAGACAGAACAAACAAGAACTACATTTGGGTACAACTTGTGGCCCCTCCCTGATGTCCCCACTTCGTCCATTCCCCTCCCTGTGCCCCACTGCCTCAGGAAGTCGGGTACAATGTCTCCTGTGTTCCCACAGACGCTCATGGGGTCCTGTATCATGGAACTCATCATGCTGCCCTGTCACTGTCTGACACTTGTCTCCTTCCTCTCGAGATAAAAAGGGCTTTATTTACTTCGCTGCAGTGGCCTCTCACTGCCCAAGAAGTTTGTGGCTTGGATGAATGAAAAGCTAGACAGGCACTCAGCTTCCCTATCTTGACCTTGCTCTTGTGACTTCAACCCAGAGGTCCATGACTCAGACGGCATCGACTCCCCATCCTTGCCTTCCTCCCTCCCCAGCCGGGGACTGTTTATCTCACACTACCCCCAGCTTAGGGTGAGCAGTATGCCAATGGTGCTTAAAAATGGCTTTTCCAGGGGGTGCCTGGCTGGCTCAGTCAGTTAAGCGACCGACTCTTGGTTTCAGCTCATGTCATGATCTCAGGGTCATGGGATCAAGCCCTGCATCGAGCTCTGTGCTTAGTGAGGTGTCTGCTTGAGGATTCTTTCTCCCTCTCCTTTGGCCCCTCTCCCTCCCCGCACTGGCTTGCATGCTCCTTCTCAAATAAATAAATCTTTAAAAAAAAAAAAATACAGCTTTTCAGCCTGTTCTCAGGAAGAAATCCTAAGAAGCTGGGACATTTCTGGAGATGAAAGTGAAGAGTATTATTTATTTACACATTTGACGCTTTAAAGAATGAGAGATGGTCCTGAGCAGCACAACAGCATAGAACCCTCTGATAAATGGGGGTGTCCACGTATCTGTACTGTCCCACAGGGTGGACATGGGACCTGTGATGCGACGGAGCACAGGGAGTATGGCTAGAGGCACCAAGGATCCGAATTTCTAGTTGTAGTTCATTTGGCTTGGCTTACATTCAAATGGACATCTGGAGCTAAGTGGCTCCCGCGGTGTGCAGCTGGGGACAAAAGCCTCCTCTCCCAGTGTCCTCTCCTGCAGAGGGGTCAGAATTGATTTGAATACAAGTTGCCTGAGGGCCAGAGCCTGGGCAGTCATGCTCAGAGCCTGGGCAGTGCCTGAGATGTTCTTAGTCGGCTGCAGAATCACACATGTGCACACCCATTGGTGGGGGAGATGGGGGGTGGGGAGGGAGGGCAGGGTGAGGTCAGGGTTTGCAGAGGCCTGGACGCACCCACTGGGGACACAGTGGCATTGTCTATACATCGTGGCTCTAAAGCTCGGAGACCCTTCCAATGGGCATGCTTTTCTACGTGGATGTTACGACGCACTCCTATGCTTGCTTTTTTTTTTTTTTCCTCCCCAAGAGAATATTTTGAAATTAGAGAGGAATTTGTTATGCGAATGCTGGCTGACTTTGGGAGCTGGCGGTTCTCACTACAGAAGGCCGCGGGAAGTCTGATGCTAGAAGCCACTCGGCTCACTCCTTGGCTTTCCCGAAGACATTTCACAAGTCGGGCACCCCATGCAGGAGGGATGAGTCTTTTTTTCCCACCTCATTTGTGATTTTTGAGTAGGAAATTAAAACCTGTACACAGGAAAAGAAAGAAGGGCTGATGTATTTGATCAGGGATGCTTTATGAGGAATTTATTATCAGGTAGGAATATCAAATGAGAACCAGAAACAGCAGAGCAGCCCAAGAAAACACCAGCATTTGACAAAATAAACCGACGCTGATGGGCTGGAGCTATTGATGGCTGAGGGGATAAGGACAATAAAAAGAGGAAATTAGAACAAATAAGATGGATGATGTAATTAAGAACTGAAAACAAGCACGAAGGAAGAGAAATTTGAGCTTGCTGGCTCTGCAACGTGAGCTATTTCAACCTTTTTTTTTTTTTTTTTTTAAATACCAAGGGAGGTATGTTTAGAGCCTACACAGACCATAAGAAAATCCGGTATTTAAATAGCCAAACCTCAAATTGGGTCCGCGGTAGGTTGAGAGTTTGCATTGACTGGTGTCCTGTCTTCCGCAGACCAAACCAGCTCCAAATACAATAGCTCAGATCACCTTCAGCGGCCTGACATTAACTCTCCATTGCTCCCCACTCCTTGTTCTCCTCTGATTGTCTTCAAGATAGCACGGGGCCCAACAGGAAAGGGATCGCTATAGCAACAGGGAAGCTCCTTTTATCTGAGTGGAGAAGGTTCTGCAGGGCTGGGCAGGAAGATCCAGAGGGGAGAGCCACGAGAGGAGTGCCCACTCTCAAGCTTGCCTAGAGATTCTTAACTGGAGGATGTGTGTTCCAGAAAATGATTAATGCTCGGAGGAAAAAAAAATGTTCTAATTGAACGTACAGTAATTCCGAATTTTCTTTTTGTGTGACAGATAAGATATAATCGTTGAATTTTTCTCCAGAGGCTTTGTAGGAAAAAAACCCTTTGTGGAAGCAATATCTTTGGTGTCTGAAAGACAGTCTTTTTATATGAAACAAATTCTGCATTGGGTTTACTAAAAGCATCCACCTGCTTATCAATCTAAAAGCTGCATCTTTAAAGGTCACAAGTGAAGGAAAATCAGATAGCCTCATTCTAATTCCTAGCAAACGGGAGCTCATTTCTCCCCAATCCACCCTGCAGTGCTCGGCAGCGTGACCTTTCACTTACAAAGAGAACAGCAGATTTCTGTCTCTCATGTGCTATCCTTCCGTCCTCTTCAGGAATTAAATGCAGTTTTGATATTATTATTACTCACTTCCATAATATTCCACTGGAAGCACCCATACATTAGGATCTCTGAGCCAAAATGTCCAGCCCAATCTCTCTCATGATCAGTTGGGCCTGAGAAGCAGTATTTATTAATAATAATAATAAAAATAAACAGTTGGAAAAAAAATAATAAAAGACAGTTGAGTATACGGACCCCTGAGTATACTTCGGGGTCCGAGAGCTCTTGTGAAAACCTGTGGTCTGCAGCAGGGAGTGAATTTAAAAAATAAATAAATAAATAAAAATAAAGCTTTAATGGCATGCTCCTCTTTAACTCTGACAAATTTTACTGGGGAATCAGCCTTTCTTTGGCATCCTTGAGAATACGGGCGTTTGAGTCATATCAGGAAATAAGCGGTCTACTGGAAACCTCTAGAAAGCGCACCGGGGGAGGAACGCCACGTCGAAGAGTGATCATGACTAGGGGCTCATCTCTGTTGCTTACCACCCGCTGAAACAACAGCTGGAGGGGTCGGTGACCTGGTGTGAGGCAAAAAACACTCATTTCTCAACAGTCCCCGACAACCATGTTGCAGTCTGAAGTCCAAAGTCGGCGCATACACACACCTGCTCGCCAAGGCGAAGGCACCGGACAGAGCGCGGGCTGTCCCTGGCTGCCCCAAACGGCAGGCCACTGGAGGGCCGTATCATTTCATTTTCAGAAGAAATCCTCTTCGTCGCTTCATGCAGTAATTTCAGGCAATCTAAATTTAATTACAATAAGCGTATGAACTTCATTAATAGTATGCCGGGATAAATGATTGAAATGGAACCTGAAAAGCGGGTAGTTTCACTTCCACATGCCTCAATTTCCCTAACATGAAAGATCAGAAACTACCTCACATCCCTAACTAGGGCCCATTTAAATTCTGTGTGGAAGCCAGAACAAATCAGATGCTTAATACATTTTATATTAGTAATAATTAATAATTCAGAGACGACAAAGTTTCTTCTGAAATAATAATAGTCTACACTTGTATAGCACATTATGGCATATGGAGGACATTATCACATCTGATCCTCCCAGGAGCCTCTGCGCCAGGCAGGACAGACATTACGATGTCCATCGGGTAGAAGAGTAAAGCCAAAGCAGGACAGGGGTTCATCAAATGTCGCACAGAAGACGCACGGGGGTGAGGTGGGGTGGGCAGCCAGAACTCAAACTGTGGTCAGGTCTTGACAACCAGTTCCTCCTACTCTCCTGAAACAGGATTAACATTTGGTCAGGAATATTGTTTGCTTTTTTGTCCATGTTGAATCAATATTGATATTCTAATTTAGGAGACAAGGACACCCCTTGCTATTTGCATATTGTAATAGCCTTCAGGATAATTACTGGATGGATCTTTTGAAAAAAGAAGCCACATGTTTACCCTACTTCACTGCTTTTAGGAAAGTAGGATACATGACATTTACCAAATGCTACAGAACAATTAGCTGTCATTTAAACTACTGTGAAGAAATAACATTGAAAAAGGAAAATAAGCAGGAAACCTAAATTTTCAGTGACTTCTTGAGAGTTACAAGATGAAGTCTGTGTTGTACTACAGATACCCCTCCACAGTCCTTTAAAGGTCTTGGGACTAAGGATCCCTTAGTCCACAACACACGGGACAACAAAAACTCACTTGTATCTCAAGTTTCCACCCGACGGTCTCATCGACTCCAAAACCATCCTTTGAAGCAAACAAATGAACATTACCGTGTGTTCCTCTGGAGGTTGTGCTGCGGAATGAGACACCCATGGCGGTTCTGGTCTCACTGTTGCTTAGTAATATTATTGGCTATGATTAATTCTGTTATCATGCTGCTTAAGCTAAGAAACAGCCCAGGATTTTGCAGATTTTGATTAGTAATCAACGTATTGTAATTTAAGTCCTAATTTCAGACATAGGAACAGAGCAGAGCGCAAACCTCCTTCCTTCCAAACCATTAGACCATTTATTCTTCATAAACAATCTCTCGGATGAGCCTCTATGATTAAGAGAGGTAAGTCAGAAAAGCAAGACAGCACATCTTAAGTGACCTCACAAGCACAAATGAGAGACTTGAGTATTAAGAAGTGATCATGGTTTCCCAAGGTCTGCCATGGTTTATTTAGAGCACCAGGTGGAGAGAAGGGTCCTGGTGGAACAGGTAATATGTTGGCCGTTGGCAAGGAGCATGAGGAGAGCCAGCCTGCCTCTTCCAGGAAGCTGCTAGGAGGCCCTACCATACCCTACAGATGGCTCCTCCTAGGAACCTGAAATGTCCTCTCAAGTTCGACATTTGTAAGAAGAGGAGGCCTTGGCCGTGCCCCTGGGGAAAGGCGGCTATCTCTCCATTATGGTTCTCTGTCCTCACTGCTCCCACTACCTCACCAAACACTACTTTCCTTCAACTTTGCTCGTTTTCCTGCCACCCAACTATAAAAGCTACTCTCTTGAACCAGTTTCCTCTCAGACACTCCATCCAACAGCCTGTTCTCATCTACCTCTACCTCCACCAGTAGTTGACGACACGCTGACCCCACTGCCATCCCCAAACTCTCCCCTTCAACTTGGGGAGCCCTCATCATCCTGGCCAACTTTCTGGCTGTTGGACCCCACCCTCAATTCCTCTTCCCCCTGCTCATTAAATGTGTTGATTCCTTTGAGGGTCCTTATAAATAACAAAGTGGAGAGAGGGGTCTCGGGCAGCTGTAGGACTTTCAAAAAATACTTGTGATACAGCTCCAAAGTCTTGCATAGAATTTTATCAGCTCAATGTGTCACTGAGATATAATGCACATTATTTAAATATAATTTGCTCAGATGCACTTTCTTACAGATTTGCTATGAATTCAACTATTAATCGTATATAGAAACTCCCAAGATCGCTTTCCAACACTCAAATGCACTTCATCCACCTGATGTCCATTCTGATAAGAGAGTTCTGGACATTTCCACCTGGATCAATGAGCGTTCAGTAGATCTGCAACAAAATCTATCACACGGATCCATGCACTGCCCCTCCTCCTGGACTTCCATCACTGTTAAGGGCATCTTCTGTAGTCATTCTGACTCCTTTCATTTGCCATCAATTGTCCTGACTTTGTACATTCTGGAGGGCTTCCTATCTATTTCTCAACGTGTCTGTCCCAGCTAAAGCTTCAGTGGCCCTTGGCTATACTGTGAGTGCCTGTCTTCAGTCTCTCCCTTCCGAAATCCCTATGCACTTCCACTATCTCCCCTTCTTAAAGGTCTTCGATGACCTGTCAGCTCTCTGTTGAAGACAATGCAAAGTTCCTAACATGAGACTGAAAAACCTCCGAAGGATGGACTACAATCCGTTCTTCCAGCATTAGGGATCACGGTTACTCTCCCCAGGTTTCCAACTGTATGACACACCATTCTCTCAACATGACTTAGGGTCTTCTGCTTCCATGCTCTGTCTCATGCTGGTCCCTCTATTTAGAATACCTTCAACTCTTGCATTCTTACAATATCACACATCTTTCCCATTTGTCAATGTCCAATGTAAGGGCATCCTCCTTTCACAGAGCCCCGGTTTTGATCAGCCCAACCAGAAGGGCGTTCTTCCTCCACTGGCGTACTGTGCTACTTTCCGAGTGTTTTCTTATTGAAATCAATCTAGGTTTTCCTTATAATTAATCTATACATAGCTCATCTCTTTTTAGAGGAAGAACAGTACATCTCACTACTGAATCACACACACAGCCCTACACAGAATGGGTTTGACTTCATAAGTATTTGACAAGTGAATTAATGAATAAATCAGTGAATTAAATTCCTGACTTCCTACTGCCGATTTTTTTCCCCCAATGAATCAGTGTTCAGCAGGTTGTAGCATCTAGGTAGAACACGCTCCTTTTGTACCCAACAGATAGAAGGCTTCAAGTATTCCTAAAGCACCCTCCCCTCTTGCTACCCAGTATTTGGCTTTGAAGAATAAATTAGCACAAGGGCTTCCCTGGATATGCGATAGAAAATTAACTTCTCATAAAATGGTTTAGTCCAAGTTTATTAGAAAGCTCTCAGTTTTACTGGGTTGCTTTGCAGAGAATTTTGTGTTAACTGTGATCAGAAGAGGTAGAAAGCAGAGCTGCATTGACAGAACTGTCTGGTATCAGAGAGGCCTGGATGATGCAATTAAAAGGTGGACAGACAGGTAGACAGATGTTCAGCTGCATGATCAGGAACAAGATTGTATAAAAAGGCTTCTTTGATCATTAGAGATACTGCTATAATGAAACCCTGGATACCTCCTCGGTGTTTCTGCCGGCTCTCATCTCCAGCAGGTGTCTTCTAGAAAAAATAAGGCAAACACAAACAGATCCACTGCCAGCAAGTCAGAGCTGCTTGGCATTTTTTCCTGTTGATTAAGCCACAAATAAAACCATGCATGTTGTGCTTCGAACACGGGCAGGGTATGCAGCCCGTGCGTCTTAGCAGAATACATCTTCCTGAAATATTTCAGCATCCATTACTCTGCTGAGATCAAGAAACTAATATAAATTCAATAGACTATCCTATGTGATCCAAAACATCCCCAAGGGCCAGAACATGACACAAACTGTGAGCACCAAAATGGATTTAAAAGGCAAACAAACCATATGATGGTAAATTTGGAAAATGAAGGCAAATTGTCAACAAGTAAGCAGGACGCTGGTGCTTGAGGATAACCAGGTCTTGGTGGGTTAGAAGAGTGGAGGGCTGCACTAGTGTGCGTCGGTCACAGAGCTAAATGTCATTCACATTTGCCTCTGGAATGCACCACATGGTGCCTTAGAAGGGACGCTGGCTTCTCATTTCATTTCTGCATCGTGGAAAGTGAGAGTAGATTCCTGGATCACACACCAGCTGACCGGAATGTAGGTGGTAATGAGGGATTCTTTGGGGAATAATAGTTGCTGTGAATAATCCACATCATAGAGACCCAGGTCTTGGCATGGTTACTGACACCCTTCTGTCTAAGGCATATCATTTCACCCACCCACCCCCGTCCCAGGCTCATCCCGGCACCCCCAGGAGCTGTAACACTTAGTCGTTTGTTGGGGCAGGATTTTTAGGAGCACGGGATACCAGTGTATTGCATTCCTCTCTTTAGAAGAAGCAATGGGGCTCGTGAGAGCATCATTTCTTCTAGCGGTCTGTTGACTGATGCTGGCTCGAGGGTTAGGGTGAGGAGGAGAAAGGGAACAAGGCAGAGAGCACGTGCACACGAAGAGATCCAAGCACCAGGCCGACTCTTAGGGCTGGGAGCAGAGGTGGATACCTCAGTAAGTCACATTTCAAAGACAGGTGAGTCCTCTGTAACTACGCGTGCCCCTTCTGGAGTCCTCGCTCCGTCTGGTAGAAGAGTGGAGCTGCATACGCCCACGAGTCATTGATCCTGCCCCAACCGCAATGACACGACGTGGAAAGATCGATGGCACTACACCAGCATGGTGGGTCTTTGATGAGAAAAGGGAAAGACAGCATTTCAAGTTACAGGTTGGAAAATCTGCAAAGGCACTGGTGTTTTCCCACTTCCGTCTCTACATTTTACCGCTATAAAGCCCATTTGTGACACGCTTTAATTGGCTGATGGCAATCACGTGGTGTTGGCTAAAAACAGAAGCAGGTCCCAGAGCACCAGCCCAAGGAGGCACACGGCGGCACTCCTTGGTTAGAGGTTCTCCCAGCCCTCGATTTCCACGAGCAGCCCTTTGCACCACCACCTGAGATCTCAATATTAGAGCCCAATCCGTGATGTTACCTGAACACGGTCAGGTCAGACCCTCTCGGAATACTAATATTAAGAAGATCACCATGACATCTGCCTACTGTAGGTAACAATGATCAACCATAAAGGTAATCTTAAATTGGGTTCTCTTTCAAGATATCACTAACTCAAATTGCTTTTGTCATAGTTCTTTTCAGAAAAATATTTTCAATTTAGAACTGGAAGGAAACATGAGAGAGCAGGCTTGACTGCCCGTGAAGTTCACTGCTACCGCGGTGCTAAATGGGCACAGGCTGGGAAGACAAATGAAAGAAGACAAATGCACTCTCCCTTATGCTCAATACGGGTATTTAATACAGTTGAACACTGAATTTATTTTTATCTTTGACAGGTCCAGAAATGGCCACTTACTTTATCTGCAGATGGGATATTCTCAAAAATATTTTTTCCTGCCCCACAGGAGAACAATTCCCACCACCCTCCGCCCCTCCCCAGGGTTCATCAGCAGCAAGAATTGGTGGACACTGTGATATACCCCCCCTCCTGCCTTCAACCATCAGGAGAGATGAAACACAAGTAAGTCTTAATAAATTCTAGAAACAATGGCTGTAAATGAGGGAGAAAGGCAAGCCTAGACACCAGTGTGCATCATCACGGAGAAGTGTTTAAAAGGTATTTCCTCTAAGTTAGGAGATATTTATACAGTACATAGAATCTCAAAGTTAGACTGCTTTATTATTTTGAAATTCATTCTTATATTCCTGCAGAGTTTTGCAGTTTGACCTATTTGTCTTAAGGTTGGACTGCATTATACATTCTTAAGAAGCAGAAGCAAGACAGAGATGGCCTTGAAAATCACCATCAACATTGTAATCAGTCCCTCTGATAGAGGTGATACAGAGCACTGACACCGTAGCCGCCATTTTCCCTTAAAATGGTATTCTCGTTCATCTGAAGACAGAAGCAGAGGACCCTGCCTTGAATTTGCAATGTTTAAAAATGGGAGAAATACGCTCTTTGATTCAATGTTCAAACATTAACAAAGTACACTCAAGGAATCTAAATCAGAAAAAAAGGAAAGAAAACTTCGTTTGTGGTAATCTTTCCATAAAGGCATCCAATATTCCCTTCTGATTGAAAACTGTGATTTCAGATTAGCTCTTCTAAATGTATTACAAAAGGCAAATGCAACAGAATTTTCAGTTGAGCCAGCCTAAATAAGGCTACAAATATGGAAGAAAAAATATTAAAATAAATTTAAGAGAACCTAAATACGTCCATACAACTCATGGTACCATTAGTGGCTCAATCATAATCATGGATAACATTCCTGGAAACAAGATATTGCAAGATAAGAATTTTCAGGGGGCTCCCTTAGCTAAATCATGGCAATAATTCTTACCCTCTCCATCAAGCATGGTTACTGATAGAAGAAATTCTTTTTCTGGCTTTTAGGCTTTGAAACTCTTTAATTCTTTAATTCTTTTTCTGGCTTTTAGGCTTTAAAACTCTCCTTATTTTGCAAATAGACCCTGTCATCTGTCCTCAGACAGGAATGCCATCTCCAATGGGGGGGAGGGTGTAGGTCTAAGAAGCTGCTTTGGGAAGGATCAAAGAATCCAAGCTAGGACATCATGTTATTATCGGACTTCCTTCCTTGTTTTCTATACCAATACAAGGTGGATTCTTAAGCATATATAATACCCAAAGGAAGGGCTACCCAAATTCTGTCCTGAAAAAGAATCCCTGAAACAAAATTTTCAGGAGTAATATTCTTGAACTTGTTTAAAGGGGATGCTCATATCTCACAATTTATCAGTTTATTAACAGCCTATCGGAATTACATTGGAAGCAAAACTTTGAGAAGGAAAGAAAATGAGAGAGGGAGAACCCTTAGGGCGGCCTCCTCATGGTGCCTCCATGATCATCATGGATCGAGGTCATCCCGATGATGTGAATACAGGATTTAAAACCGTTCAACGTGGGGCACCTGGGTGGCTCAGTGGGTTAAGCCTCTGCCTTTGGCTTGAGTCTTGACCTCAGGGTCCTGGGATCGAGCCCCGCATTGGGCTCTCTGCTGAGGGGGGAGCCTGCTTCCCCCGTCTCTCTGCCTGCCTCTCTGCCTACTTGTGACCTGTCAAATAAATAAAATCTTAAAAACAACCCCCCCCCAAAACCCCGAAACCATTCAACATGCATGTAGGCTCTGGTCACGAGATCCCATTTATCCACACCAAGCTCAATTGAAGGTGGCACGCTCCAGGCTGCACACATTTTGAGAGTGGAATTTCTCTCACCCATCTCTGAAGCCCTCACTTTCCCCTGAACAAAAACATTTTGCCTTTTTCCCCACTCCACACGAACTTTAGCACGTCTTTTATGGCTCAGAGTTTTCTTTGCACTTCAGGGAATTTGCACTGAATGATGGCGGCAGAACCCCGAGTCTAAAGCAAAATTCGGTATGGATATTTAGGATGATTTCAGCATCGGCACGGATGAAAGATTCTGGTTATTATTCCTGAAGCTGACTCACCCTCGCAGAGGAGCCCCCAGCTACCGAAAAGGGTTTTAGTTTTGAAAAGAGAGAGAGGATGGCGTGAGCTGACCATGGCTAATGGGAGAGCCCAGCTTCAGGTTCCGAGTGTGGCTGAGTGACACAGCCTGGAGGGGCGGGAGTGCGGGTGGGGTGGGGGGACACAATCACGACCAGTAACGACACGTGAGTGTTGGGAAGTTTCATCCAGAAAGTATTCACGGTTTCTAGCTGAACCAAATGTTCAACTCTGTCATCTCACCAGGCTTTCCTGAAGTCAAAACAAAATGCAACTCACAAGCAAAAACCCTTCTCTACTGGGCTCTTTTGTGTCACATAAAAATACCCATGATTGGGGCGCCTGGGTGGCTCAGTGGGTTAAGCCTCTGCCTTGGGCTCAGGTCATGATCTCAGGGTCCTGGGATCGAGTCCCGCATCGGGCTCTCTGCTCAGCAGGGAGCCTGCTTCCTCCTCTCTCTCTGCCTACTTGTGATCTCTCTCTCTCTCTCTCAAATAAATAAATAAAATATTAAAAAAAAATACCCATGATCCTTTCCGAGATGCAATGTCACAGTCTATTACTTAAAACTCACATGTAGACCTCTGTGCTTTGCTGAGAACAGAGCCCCGAGCCGCTTGTTGTGAGTGGCGATACAGAATAGTGCATAAAAATCTCGAGTCCTCCAACTAGTCCACTCCTAGTTTCAATGCTAGTTAGGTGTACAAGCTTGACCAAGTTACCACATTTCGGAGTCTCACTTTCCTCATCAGAAAATAAAGTAAAAGAAAAAAAAGATATTAGTACATACCCAGTAACATTGAAGGATTAGGTCACAAATACATTCAAAATACTTATCACACATGAGGGTTTTTTTTGGGGGGGGGTTTGGGGGAGTGATGGAACTCTAAGATGTTGATTACATATGTTAATTTGTTAACATTTATAGAATTGTACAAAAAAGAAAAAGGGAAATTTCATTGTATGATAACTTTTAAACAAAATTAAAAAAATATATATGTATGTATGCATTTCAATTATATTGGGTCAAGGGTTCAATAAACACAAGAACAATACAGAACTTATCATGGCGCTTAGCACAGAATAAGCACTTAAAAAAGCTCATGACCGAGGTGGGTTTTTGCAGCTGTGGTTATTAGCAAACCAGGTAGAAGATGTGTAACCGGAGTGACAAGTATGAAGGGGCCCCTGGTAGACCCAAGTGGGGTCCACCTGTGAAGGGTGGGGCGGACGGGCCGACGGGAAGGGAAAGGTGGTGTGATGCCGAGCTGTCACTGGGCTCCGGCTGGGAGCGGGCTGGGTGAGTGGGGAGTTGTGGGGAGGACTGCTCCCAGGTTAGCAAGAAGACACATTACCAGTTGCAATTACAAGATGTCAGAAGAAAAAAGAAAAAAAAAAAAAAAAGAGCAGCTATTTCTGCTGCCAGACATGAAAACAAACCAACTGAGAAAAGTGCTTTGATGAGTAGAATATATGCTGCTGGGTGTGTGGGCTGGATTCTACCTCATCATCCAGGAAGTGGGGGGGAATAATCCCGCAGGTTCAGGCTCAAACGGGTGCAGTACAGAAAAGCCAGCCAAACATACATTCTATTCTCAATAAGCTTAAATTCTGTTCTCCTTTTTAGTGTAAAGGTTCAGCATACAAAGTTGGAAAGAGAATTTTTTTTTTTTTAAGGAGGCAAAGGATAGGGTGCGCCTGGGTGGCTCAGTGGGTTAAAGCCTCTGCCTTCAGCTCAGGTCATGGTCTCAGGGTCCTGGGATCAAGCGTAGCATCGGGCTCTCTGCTCAGCGGGGGGCCTGCTTCCTCCTTTCTGCCTGTCTCTCTGCCTACTTGTGATCTGTCAAATAAATAAATTTAAAAAACTCTTTTAAAAAAAAAGGAGACAAAAGATATGGGAAAAATTCAATATCAGATAACAGTATGCATATAATCGCTGAGATTTTCTATACTTGCATTTTAAAAAATGATGTTTTTGCTCAAGAGTCAGTAAGCCAGTGGATGCCACAGACCATATAATGTGTTGACGCTCCCCGATGGGCAAGCACACGAAAGGAAAGCACTTATCTGGCTGTAAAAATATGTTCCCTTCTCAATATGCAAGTCTATTTTTCTTCCTGCAATAAACTACATTTGTGTGATGTGATATCTGATAGTTTTATAGTGTTTGTTCACATATGCACTAATTTGCAAGATTGGGTAATTTGCAATGGGTCTCATAGGTCATTAGTGCAAATTAACAACATTCTGTAGAAGATAAAGCAAGAAAAACGGATACTTTGTCATAGTGCACTGTTGAGCATTATATTTCAATTTAGGAAGCTGACCTCTCCTGCGTTTTTCTGTAGTAGAAAAAGTGGATTCACCACCACCAACCCTTAGCAGGGAAAGGGGGAAGCATTCATGAAAGAGATTTTAACTCACCTCTTAAATCTCCAGGTTCCGGTATATTTTGAAAATGAACAACTGTATTAACATCCCTTCCTGGCACCCATCTACCCTAAACATTTTACTATTTCTATTTGAACCTGAAAAGAAGGCACAAAGTCCTCTTCCCTACACAGTCCCCTAGGCCTTCTTTTTGGCATGGGAAGCACACACACATTTTTGCAAAATTACTCAATGTATACAGCTGAATTCTACAGTTTTCATTAAGAATTCAAGAGACGACAACTGTTGGCTTCCATAGGAAGGTGACCAAATCTACAGGGATATTATGTACAAATAGTCTGGTTAGAATAATAAACGTTGCATGGGCTTTATAATGTTAGACATGTGCAACATGGATTCATTTGTGATCTGAGTCTCAGATTTTTTTAAAAACAGATCCTCGCTTGCCTTGAGATAAACTTAAGTAAATAATGTTTGCCATCAACTCTAAATGAAGAATGACAGTTAAATTTTATAATCATCTTCACAGCTTCAGGACTTACTTTATATTTTCTCAGGCTCATGACCCACAGGTTGCCATAGCAACTAGGAAATCCTACCTTATCAAGCGCTTCCATTTACATTCCTTGCAGCAGCTTCCCTTTATGAATTAAATCCATCATGGTTTTCTATTCTCAAAATAAAAAGTTCTTAGGATTATCTTGCAGAAACAAGGATCAAATGCTTTGATAGAAATACACTATGCAAAAGTTAATTCAATGGTGGTTTTCTTTAGGAAGAGCCAGAACTATGGCATAATAAACAGCTTATGTCCAAACTTCTAGGCTTCAAAGAACACTTAAATGGAGACGTTGCGCTAAAGATGACACATCTGCCACCTGTGAATTTCATCTCTGAATTATCAAAGAAGGAATCTGATTGGATATCCTACTTCAAACAGGTACTCAGACATACAAAGAATTAAAACTGCCTAAGATAAAACCCTGTTACATGCCCATATAAATATTAATAAAATGGATAACGAACAAATATATTTAAATTCACAGCTCAAATAAGGAAAACAAAACAAGTGAGAAGCTCTACTTTATTAAGTCCTGATTTTCACAGGCAGCTTTTGTCCTTGTTTTTTGGAGGAGTCAGGTCACCTGGTAGTAGGAGATGACTGCCTGTGTGTTTACAGCTCTGCACGATAATTACGTCAATGGCGGAGAAACCTACCAACTCACCATCTCTCCTCCAAGACAGAAAGGAATAACCACTCTTGTTACTCGATGCTGCAGTCCGAGACTGCAGGGATAGTCTCACCACGTGAGGAACAGAAACTTAAAGAGAGGAGACACGGAAGCTCACGCTGGTGAAATGAGAACTCATTCAATAGCCTGAGACGCCAGCTTCTGAAAAATGCACAGGGAGCCAAATACTCAGAGCCCTCAAGTCACTGCCTGACGAGTGCTTAATGGAGATGATGTTGAGACAGAAAGAAAAATTAGATCCTAGCCTCACCTGCCATCCAAACCCCAGAAGGGCCAGAAGACTATCTCGACTCCCCGCCTCGGGGGTCCCTCCAGCTCAGACAAGTCTCTGATTATGGAACCAGACCTCAACCCAGTTTGCATTACCAGAATGAACTTTCCTCTGACTGGTTTCAACATGTGTCCATCCGATTCTCTGAAATTCCGCTCATTCTCTGTGTTTGCAGTCCTTTGCTTCCTCTAGTCAGCTTTGGCTTTTTTGTCCTTTTGGTCTCTGCTTCTTATCCATACTTTGATTCTCAATCTTTTCTCTCCTCTCTAGCTTGGAGAGTCATATAGCACAATGGAGTAAAGGATAAATAGAGCATTGGCTGGCCACAATGGAAGAGGGATTCTATGAAGTTCCATTAAAACTTACCTCCTTCCACCCCCACGAGCTCCTACCCTTTTGTATTTTCTGTGGCTAATAGGGACCTGGCATCTTGACTGCAGATTTCTTTCTTTCTTCTTCTTCTTCTTTTTTTTTGGGGGGGGGTGTTAGGCAACAGCTCAATTCTGAAGCTTCCAAAGAGTTGAAGCATCACGGGTGCCCTCAATGGCTTATCAGTAACTTACATTAGAGCTGGAAACAGACTGGTCGTTCATATCAAGATATTTAGTTCTGATCAAGTTCTGTTACATAGGAAATAAAAAGTCTATGTAATGTAAACTTTCAGGCAGCATCATATCTGATTTCAATTACATATTATTCTGAAGCACTTTTCTATGCATTAAACCACTTCTAGCAATAAGCAGTATTTAACCTCACAACTTCAAGGTTTATCTGTGGGGGAAACACAAGATACATACACATAGTAGTTATCCACTCTAGCAGTTCACCATTTTAAAAGATTCCCACAGTCACGGATACAGAACAGAAACTGCGAGAACATTTGTGTGCTGAACACAGTTTGGCGGGGGGGCGGAAAGGCCTATTTGATGTTTTCTAGATTTCCAAGTCATTGAGAATTAGGATTATCTTACATACATTATTGAACAAGATGAACCACCACAGGTTTATCTCCCCTAGCCAATTTAGCAGTACACCAAAGCTTTAAAACAAGAGAAATTTCTGGGGAAGCTCTTTGATGAGCACGGCTTCACTACACTCAAATGAAATTCACAAAGATGCACCACTGGCCAATATATAGACGAGCGAGAGTTTTAATTTGGTTAATGCACTCTTTATTCATTACTGTGCCTCAGTTAAAACCTGGTATCCAACTTAGGGATGCATCACTTAATTACTCATGCTTCACTTTTCAAAATGAGAAGCATTTAAGTTGTCCATCAGTACCTTCATGCAGAATAGCAACCCAGAACCCTTGAGTGAGTGACAGAGAGTCAATGTGAGAGCTGGTTTCACGCTGTTGCTAAAACAGTAAAGTCATCAGGCTAAACACTCATTATGAGATTATTTATAACACATATTTTAAATGCTTTCATTTAATCTAGATTTTCATACTTGAGGACAAATTTAATTTCCCACATTGCAGACATATTTGTTATAGACATGCCTCCGACCCACTTAAAGTATTTGCTGGTCATGCTCGCTTGGTAAAAACGTCAAGCGGAAGTAAGCATGTATGATAACTAGAGCCTAAATAATTTTTTGACAACGTCATTTTCTTTGCAAAAAGCAACTTGAAAAGGGAAAATGTCCCAGGTGGCCAGATTCTGCAAATCAGGAAATATGTTCCTCATACAGCCCTACTTTCCATCAGTAGGAAGGTCAACAAAGCAGTAACTCTGTTTCCAATGAGACAAGATGACAAAGAAACATAAACACAGAAGAATAAGATCCAAAAAACATTTTTAAATGGATTTTCAACTATTTAAGCTCACACACACACACACACACAGTGCTAAGGCAGTTACTAGCATCACTTAATGACAAGGCTGACTTTGACCTTCGTGTTCTTCAGCAACTGAAGACCAACGAGGTGCTGAGTACCCAGCTTCCTCCTGTTCTAGCCTTGTACCCAAGCTTCTAGGTCGTGTAAGGTGTAAGGTGAGCCTTTTCATCAATGAGGTGAAAACTTTAAAGAAAAATCACTGGAATTTATAGATTTAAAACTTTAAATGTATATCATCCTCTAAAATTGAAAGGCCATATACTTGTCCAAGTAATGCTACTGTTACTCCCATGTCGTCTGAACTACCCCTTTGACCCTTCCTTTCCATGACAGCCACTGGGTCACACTCCTGCTCCTAGGGTTTTAAAGCGACTTAGGTTTTCTTTTCTTTTTTAGAAGCCACAACTGCAAAGTCCACCTCAATAATGTGATTCCAAATGACTCTGGGCTGGTTTCAAGTAAGTCAAATTGTCCCAAAGGATGAAGATCTGCTACCACTGGGAAGACTCAAATAATACAAATAAAATTCATGAAGAGAAACAGAAAAAAGGTGTTGCTCAGTAGCAACCTCAATGAAGTAAGTCTGTGTGACCTTCTACGATGATTACTGTAAAAAACACAAAGGGTGTGCGTGTGTTTTTAAACCCACAAGATTTTTATTCTTTTTTTTAAATTTTTTTAAAAATTTATTTATTTGTCAGAGAGAGAGAGGGAGAGCGAGCGAGCGAGCACAGGCAGACAGAGTGGCAGGCAGAGGCAGAGGGAGAAGCAGGCTCCCTGCCGAGCAAGGAGCCCGATGTGGGACTCGATCCCAGGACGCTGGGATCATGACCTGAGCCGAAGGCAGCCGCTCAACCAACTGAGCCACCCAGGCGTCCCAAGATTTTTATTCTTAACAGGTGAAAGCTTTAAACATCACAGCAGAAGGTTTCAATACTCTGGAGCAAAACATCGTGTTATCAGCTGAAGAAATCCAACTCAGTTTTCTAGAAGTAACCTTTGGGAAACCTGTGGTTGCAATTCAGGCCTAAGAAGGGTTAAGCTGAGAACAACAGTAGATGCACTCATACACACAGAAAGTGAAACCACTGTTCATCCAAAATCTGTGTTTTCACTAACGAAATATATTACAAAGCATTTAAATGAAGACCATGAAAGATAATCTGCATTCAATGCAAAGCTGACCTTTGGGGCCCCTAAGGAAAATATTAGATTCCTAGGGTGAATTCATTAACCTAACCTATTCTACTTTTCGTGTGTGGATCTTCTTGTAGCAAGGTGCTGCTGTCCGTGACACCAAAAGCTTTCTTATAGTTCGCACTGTTCCTTTCATCACTAACTTTTATAAAATATAGCCGCTCCACGTGACATAAATGCTAACACATCTTCCTTTTTGAATGACTTTCATTCATTCATTCTTCTATTTATTCAATCAACAGATACTGAGGCACTGTGCCAGATGTAAATATGGTTTAAGTTTTCTATATAGACAATGAGCATTCAATTAAGCTACATGTCATACAGAAGGTAGAGATTTGCTTCCCCAACCTGGCAAGAAACATTTACGCAAGGCGTAAACTGTATTCACGGTTCAGAATTAAATCAGAAATACTCTGCTGAAACCAGTAATTTTGGGTTTCAATTTTCTTTTATCTTCTTTATTCTTACGCCAGCTATAAATCATATCACTACCCATTCATTCCTCTAAGACATGGGAACATTTAAGTGAAGGTTCTGTTTATTCTTTCTCCAAACCAGTGACTAAATTTAAATAAAATGTTCTTGGGGTTAAAGAAACATGCCATTTCTTTTAAAGTTGTCAACCCTCTAAAAAGTTAAAAAAGGAAAACCAAAAGAAGGATTGTCAATGCATCATTTTAAACATACAGATTAGCTTTAACCCATAGGCTTTTCAGTATACAACCCAAGAATTCTGTCAAACTGAAAAAAATAAGAGTAGGCGAATGGGGGCGGGGGGGGGAGCGATCATGAAATCTCAGTGCTTTTTAAAATAGTTCATTTTCTTGGAGCTAGACAGTTATGCCAACTCAATCAACCAGAGAACTTTAACAAAAGATTTCAATCAATCCTCTTTTTTTTTTCTTTTTACTTTTTGTCAATTAAGAAACAGGAATCAAATGCTCATATATTACAAAGAAGTGGAATGGGGAGTCAGAAAGACCAAGCGAGCCTCACAGAGAGCTGGCACCGTGGCCCACGGGCCAGGCTAGCCCCACCTCTTCCCTCCGATGCTGTGACTCTAGGCGAGCCACTCAGTCTCTCTGAACTCCCATATGCTTATCTGTAAACGGGGATAAAAATCATATCTACCCCCAACGATTGCTTTGAGGTTTACTGAGCACTTTCTATGTGCACGGTATGGTGTGCGTTTCTAGCGATACTCTGTGGAGAATAATCCCTAGCTTTAAGTTTATAAACACAGTTAAGGAAGGGAAATAAATGCCAGTTGCCTTTTGTTGGCTGTGGTTATTATCGAGTGCTTGGGATGAGTGAGGGTATTAGTGGAGGGCAGGATGCTTAAAAAAAAAACAACCCCCCCCCAACCTTTGGTTGATTCAATACTCCAGACATCTTTAGTTTTACTATCTAAATGTTTGTTTTAAATTCCTTTAAGGTGGGGCGCCTGGGTGGCTCAGTGGATTGGGGCCTCTGCCTTCAGCTCAGGTCATGATCCCAGAGACCTGGGATCTGCCCGGCATCGGCATCGGGCTCCCTGCTGAGCAGGGAGCCTGCTTCCTCCTCTCTCTCTCTCTCTCTCTCTCTGCCTCTCTGCATGCTTGTGATCTCTGTCTGTCAAATAAAAAAATAAAATCTTAAAAAAAAAATAAATTCCTTTAAGGTGAAAAATAAGAGGAGAGTCACCGGTTCACAATGGGGAAAGGGAGAAGAGGAAACATTCAAAATGAAAAAGCCAAGATTTATGCCCCAGGCACTCCACAGCTAGCTGAAAACGCCAAAAAAAAAAAAAGCAAGAATTCCCATATCTGGACTCATGATGAAGCATTCCTTATAATCACGGTTTCTTTCTTAAATTTTACTAATGAGAATGTTCTAGAAGTTTTATAGTACCTGCCCTCCTAAACGAGGAAAATGAAAAGAATTTCACCTGTATTGCAGATTCAGGTCACACTGGCTTCATCCTCAGAGACATCAATGAACTTGTCCTGCTCCCTGGGGCTACTTGATTCTGTGCCTCTGATCTCCCCACCCCCACCATATTCGCACCCCCTGTACCTGTCAAACCAAGTTTTCTGGCTCCAGTGTGTGTGTGTGTGGGGAGGAATTGGAGAAAAGAAACCTAAGGGGGGGGGGGAACTGTACAAGTTCTATAGGATTATAAAATTGAGGAATAATTTGGTTTTGGTGAAACCCTGGGGGGCTTTTGAGGCATTTGCCTAAAATTTTGAAGCAAATACGCAGGCCTATTTTATGGCAGTTCAAGGGGCCTTTACCCTATAGCCTTCTGGTAGGTTCTAGATAGCTGAGGTTATCCGATCTATGGCCTCCAGACCAGTGGGGTAGCACTGCAGAGACCACAACACCAGCTCCTAGAAAAAAAAAAAATACTCCCTTCGATAAAAGGGGCGGGGGTGGGGCAGGGAGAGGGAGACATTCCTGGAACGCATTTCAGTTTCTGACCTAGAAATCCACTCTTTACAATGAAAGCAAAAAAATAAAAAAATAAAGAAATAAAATGAAAAAAGAAAAGGGATATTGTAGGTAATACAAAAGTCTGTGGCATCTTATCACTTCGCTGTGCTTTGAGCAAGCTTTCAGAACCATCTGATAGCGGAGGATTCTATTAGTTACATGCATTATATGCTGGAAAAACAAACAAGTGCCACTTTACATAGTTGAACCAATTCATGATATGACACCTCTATAAAGCAGGGAGAAAGATGATCTTATTATATCCTGTTTTCCATGACTGTAGAGCTACACCCAACCTTCCCTAAGCCCTATTCACAGTGATGGAAGATGCCGCCCAACGCCTTCTGTGGAACCAGATTTATTTAAAAGCATGATGGGGTAAAATGACAACAAATAGGTAACAGAAACTATAAATATTTAATCAAGGAAGACCTCTGAGGGAAAGAACAAACCACCATCATCATCATTATCTTTAAGCCTAACATTTGTTGGGTGCTTACTAGGTGTGCGCCAACAGGCTAAAAAAGTCTCTTGTTCAGTCCTCGAGGGGCACCGGTGAGGGAAATCCCATTACCATTTCATTTTCCCAGATGAGTAAACAGGCTCAAGGTGGGCAAGGAGGTAGCTGGTGAGTTCAGACCCATATCATGGGAGAAAATCTCTCCTTTCCTCACGAAAGCTTTTGTTTTTCCAAGGAGGTAAATAAAACAACAGCTTCTTCCATACCCCTGGTGTGTATTTTCTCTTGGTTTTTAAGATTAAGAAATCAGATGGGCAGAGAAAGGCCAATGAAAAGATGTCCTACAGACAGACCACATAAATAACCAGGTTTTCCAAACTCTGACGGGGCATCTTGACGTTAGTCTCCACCTACCAGCGTAGGGATGATATTTCCCTACTTTAAGATACGTTTTCCATTCATTCATCCACCATTTATGGCAATGAGTCGTGCAAACATGAATAGAACATGTTCCCTACCTCCAAGAAGCTCACAGTCTAGGATGGAAGATGGAAATGTAACCACTGAATCACAGAAGGACGTGACAACACAGGGATAACCATACGAGATGCCGTAAGAAGTGAGCAGGGCAAGCTGGCAATTGGTTAACCGTTAGGGGGAAAAAGGTTTCCTGCTCTAATGCTACTTCACTTAAATTATAAGACTCTGGGTTTTGGTTACTCCAATTTAAAATGCCCTAGACATTAAGTGCATTCACAAGACACTGAAAACAGGGGCACCTGGTTGGCTCAATGGGTTAAAGCCTTTGCCTTCAGCTCAGGTTAGGAGCCCAGGGTCCTGGGATGGAGCCCCACCTTGGGCTCTCTGCTCAGTGGGGAGCCTGCTTCCTCCTCTCGCTCTCTGCCTGCCTCTTTTTCTACTTGTGATCTCTGTCTGTCAAATAAATAAATAAAATCTTTTAAAAAAAAGACATTGAAAACAGATTAATATCCCTATGAGATAGGTACATTTTCTCCCTGCCACCTATTTAGCAAGCAATTCTATACCCTAACATCTCAGGTTTTGATCACTGGAGGGTAGGATGCTACATAAATATACTAGTGAAATGTACTAATCTATTAACAGTAGCCTTAATATAGTTGAAATCACAGGACTGAAAGATAATAGTGAATCACATTCAGAAAACACTTCAAAAAATATCTACTGTTTTACCCAGTACCAATACTACAGCAACAAGATCAGAGAATAGTATATTTAAAAATGACTACCTTCTACATAAAACAGAGAGCATATTTTGACCATGGCTTAGACTGTGTCTAACTTAATTTCTTGCCCCTCCCTTACCAAAAGTCAAACCAAAATTGGTCTGTGTCTGCACAAAACCCAAACTGTCCGGTTGTGCTAATACAAAGTCAGATGGCTCTCACCTAAATCGTGCCTTAACAATAACACTAATTGTGCCGCCAGAATTCCAACAACCCCTTGCTTGTGGTAAAGTAGAAGGGGACCAAAGCCAACCTCAACCCCTCAGACATCTCAAAGACCCAGCTCATCCTAATGCATCAGGAGATGTTGGGAGTATAATTTCTCTGAACAGTGTGAGCAGAAAATCCAACATCGCCTCTAAAATTGAATCAAGGTAGGGGAGAGTGTGCTGTAGGCCCTTGGAGGAAATATACTAAAAGCCAAAAGCAGTGATATTGGCAGCAGTTTCTCATGTCAACTCAGGAATGGTTTCTGACACAGATCCTGAATGGAAACCCAATTTTACATTAGGCCGTGACCATCTGTATGTATACAGAGTAATATTTGCCAACAACAGTGATGATGCTTTCTATGTTTTCCTTCATAATGATCAGCATGTCAGCGGTAAGTCCAGCGTCCTCCCAAATCAACAAAACGTAATTATAAGCCTACCAAAATGTTCCTATCCTACCATGCTTCCGAGAGAAGGAAAAAAAGAAAAAGGAAATGAAGCAAGTAAGCACTCAAATGTTGGCAAATGGCAAGCATTTGTCAGAAAAACTCACGTGATGATTTCACAGTGTTAAAATGTATCTGTGCATAGCACTGAACTCTTGATATTAACCAAAGGAGGCGAGCCAGTTGTTAGAATCATCTTTATAAATAGCTTGGGACCTAAGAAACTAAAGGGGGAAATGATCATTGTAGATAGTATTAGTGATCACCTCAAGTCTAAGATTGACTGTGGGACTGTGCCAAACAGAGTTGATAGGCAGTTGACCAGTTAGGAAAATCCCAAGTTCCAAGAGCCTGTGAACTTCTTCCGGGCACCCTGACAGCAGGCTGACCTGCCACTCTGCATTTCCCAGCCTCCCCTACAGCTAGCTGACCAGGTGGCTAAGTTCTTCCCAGTGTGAGCAGAAGGGACATGGGCCAATTCTAGCCTGGTGCCTGAAGAGCGGGCTACCCCTCCTCCACTTTCTCCTTCCCCCTTCCCAGAGGCTGCAATGGTAGGACCACCATGATTCTAGGAGCTACACGTGGAAGGAGGCAGAGCCACAATTCGCCTATATCACTGGATGGAGCCAGGCTAGCCATGGACCTGGAATGCCCACCCTAGACTATTAAATAAATCTCTAAATGTTCAATTCACTACAGATTTTAAGCTTTCTGTCCTCACTAATATAGTCTCAGAATTACTAATAAAGATGCAAGAGTACTGATGATAATATTATGGATAAGGTCCTCAACGGACTCACCATGGACTGACCAGTTAATCTATATGGCCAACCAAGGGTGTCCACTGGACCAAGGATATGCCTATAAACACCACTACTACCTCAGTTGGCTTTGGACCAGTAAGCACAGGGAAGGGCAGGAGTAGAAGCCATTCTCTGGATTCCCTGGTCAAAAGTCACCGGTAAATACTGTGGAAAGGTAAGCGGCTGAACACTGGGGAGAAAAGAATCGTCAGGAACCACTAAGTAATTAAGTTAATGAGCCCAGGTCCCTATTAATGCACCAACATAGTCACTTTTCTTTCTCATCCCCAGTAAATTATTTCTTCTATGAATGCAAAAAGTTCACACACACAAAATAATTGCCCCTGCCCTTCAATTTCAAAGGACATGCCTCACTATAATTGATACGAGTGAGCCTTACTAATTTCTAAGAAACATGAGCAGGGTAGACAAGTAGTAGTCAGAGTCGAGAGTCTAAGACTATAGTACGATCATGTGGCAAGTGTTCGTTCCCCACTCACTTATGGAAGACTGATTTTCAGTGCCTCCCAGTACATTGCTGGATGCCACAGATACGGTCGTAAACAGAGGGCACAAAATTCCTGTGCTGGGGAATCATTGACAGTGGCACTCCCAGAGCCAGCTCGTATGACAGACACAGCACCAGGGGAAGAGGAACCGTAACAGGAACGCCCACTACGCAGCCATCCACAGACCCTGCCAAAAGTGCCCAAATACAGACCGGGAAGAAGATTTTGTTTTATAGGCAAAGTGACCGTACAGAAACAAATGACGCTCAGGCTAAATCAATTTTGACCGTGACATATTGGCATTGAGAACAAATGGTCACTTTGAGAACTTGTTTTGTAAACGAGGGGAGGAGGTTCGCAAAATGTTAAAAATTCCAACCAAGCAACTGGGATGTAAATTGTGACCAGGTTCTGAGCTGACACGTGAAACAGTTTAATTTCGGTTCAGCTCTCAGCAGTGCTGGGCATCTGCAAGAGAAACAGATGCCCTGAATCATTTCAAAGTACGTTCCTGTCAGAAATGTCCTTTGTGACACTCAAATCAATTTCCTCCGCCTTTACTAACTGTTCCACCAAAAGGAAAAGGGGGGAGAAGGAGGGAGGGGTGAAGATTCTTTTAATCGAATGTCTTCCCACTGAGGCAAAATTAAACCCAAACCTATTAAACAGTCCAAATTTATGTTCATTTTTTATAATTAGTGTTGCTTTGATAGAAAGGATGGCAATAGGAGGAGATGGGACACGATCCATTTTCATTGCGGAGAACTCTCAAGTTTTTGACTTGTCCTGGGGAAAGGAGGGAAACCCATAAGAGCGATTATGTTTAAAAAAAAAGAAAAACAAAAAGAAAAAAAGGTGGGACTCCAACTCCTGTCCAAACCAAACCAGAAAAGTCCATGGAAATGAACTCTCTCTTCCTCGGGAATTTCAACCACTCACCCAAACTCAGAAACAATCTTTAGCCCCATCTCCTTGTACATTATCAAATTCACATGGCCACCTCTCTTTAGAATCTGCAGTGCATTTTTTAAAAAAAGATTTTATTTATTTATTTGAGAGAGAATGAGTGAGAGAGAGCATGAGAGAGGAGGAGGTGAGAGGGAGAAGCGGACTCCCCAAGGAGCTGGGAGCCCAATGCGGGACTCGATCCTGGAAGTCCGGGATCATGACCTTAGCAGCCCCTGCAGTGCATTTTTTTTTTAAAGATTTTATTTATTTGACAGAGAGAGATCACAAGTAGGCAGAAAGGCAAGCAGAGAGAGAGAGAGGAGGAAGCAGGCTCCCTGCCAAGCAGAGAGCCCGATGCGGGACTCCATCCCAGGACCCCGAGATCATGACCTGAGCCGAAGGCAGAGGCCTAAACCACTGAGCCACCCAGGTGCCCCTGCAGTGCATTTTTTAATACACTTTATGAGACAAGGGCTTGGATAGTTACTTGGAAATTCAATTAAACTCAAGTCTCCTATGTTTAGCCAAAAGAATAAATAATCAATCAAAACGCCACCAAACAAAAATGGAACACACACTGAATGTCTAACACTGTAGTTTGTCGCCTCTCCCCCTACCTTGAGCCACACCAATTAAAGATAATTTTTTTCTCTTTCCTACTGTACTTATCTTGACCTATCATAGAAACAGAAGAAGTAATAATACAACGCCATGCAATTTTCATTTGGCTGGGACGATGTGTTCTAGCATATGTCTCTTTACCTGCTTCCCAATGATGATTTAATGCAAAGCCATTACGAGGTCCTCCTGCACTTGGGCATTCCATGAAGAGAAAGCCTGGGAAGTCATATCCCACTAGAAACCAAACCCTTTTGCCAACTATGGCTATGCCCGAGAGTAACCTTAATCTTCCAAAGGGAAGCTATCATTTATTGGGACTCAGAGAGACAGATATATAAATGTTCAACATGTGAGGTTTTCCAAGTGATTTGGCCTTTAGGGACTCACCTCTACCCTTCAAGACCGGCAAGCTCACTTATATCCTTGAACATCTGATCACAATTAAGTTTGCTAGAACAACCTCCACAGTGACTTATCTCTGGGTAGTGAGAAAGGGAGCTCATGGTGGAAGAGTCAATGACTCCAGAGACAAAGGAGGCACTTCAACAACAGAACAAGGCTCTTGTTCACACCTGAACTTGCTGATGTTTTTCATTCTCTTTGACAGCCAAGGAAGGGAGAAGGAAGAGGCAGAGGTTTGGACCACTGTGCATCCTAGTTTTGAGACAGAATGTCCATCCCTTCCATCCGGCATAGGTCTTGCTAAAGCCAAAAGAAGACACCAGTATCAAGAGGAGCATTAAGCAAATGTAGGGGATCTTACCCAGATGCAAGGAACAACAAACTCCCCTGAAAGTGCACAGTGTTGTCACGAATGGCCATTTTGAGCTGAAACCCAGAAAATGGTTATGTCCCTTTAGTGAGGACACTGGGTCGACCCTGATATGATGACACAAGCTCCAATATCTAGCCTTGGGGCCCGGAGGAGAAGATTTAGCATACTGGACATGGAGAGAATCCCTGGAAGTGTTCTACTAAGGTCGTTTATGAGAATAAAACTGATGATAAGGCAAGATAAAGCAAGAGAAATGCCACATGCTATCCTAACTTCCCAGACAGCCAAGTTAATGACTTGCAGATCACGAGCACCTCAGTGTAAAACCACAGTGTGTGCATGTTATGAAATTACTCTACAAAAGATTGCTTAAGCAAATTTACAATGAAAAACAACATCAAAACACCAAGGAAGTGGAATGAATTATAAACACGAAGCCCACTTAAAACACCTAGGCTGTCTTATTTTAAGAAAGGGGAAAAAAAGAAAAAAAAAAGATGCACGACCTTCAACGATGACTTTCGAATCACAAAGCAAGATCAAACAAGTGTCCAGGTCGTCCTCATAACAATATATATTTTACAGACGCAAATAAACCCAACCACAGAAAATTGATCTTCAATTGCCCCCACAGCCAAGCAGACAGCATGCAAAAATCCATCCGTGGGCCGGCTTCGGAGTGTCCAAGTGAATACACAACACCTGGAGAGGAACAAGAAAAATTTAAATGGGGCCTGTGGGTCTCCAAAGAGCAGTTTTAAACTGGCCCATAAGCTAATAAGAGTGGATATAAACTGTGAACAAGCAATGCCCTATCAGGAGGGACATTTATCACACTAACACGCCCGTCAAGTGGAGAGGGCTCTTGCACGCGCTCTCTGCAGTTTCTATTAGGATGTTAATTGTTCAAACTGAAGGAAAGGAGCCATAAGGAATGGCTTTCACCATCATGTGTTAAGTTTATTTTTGTTCTTCTGACCAGTTCCCAAGGGGCTGGAGGCTAATGACTATTCCTCATCATCAACTGCAAAGGATATTTACATCCATCCTGTAACCATGACAGCTGTGTCACTAATTCCCTAACTGCCTCCACGACGCGAACCAATCATCTGGCATGAAGCTGCAAGATGGAGTGCCCTGCAGCCATTATTCACCAAGCACTTTCATTAACAAACTGCCCTTAATTACAGTGGTAATTGCAAAATTATTTCATAGCAGCAATTATTTTTCTCAGCCAATCCAGGCTATTTAAGTAGGACATTGCCTACGAAAATGGCAAAAGGCCAAGTAATCTATGACCAAAGATATGTTTTAATTGTACTACAAACTTGGTTTCAAAATACTGCATCAGAGGGCTTTGAAATTATATTACACATCCCATTACGCAGCACTCCACACACACACACACACACACACACACACACACACGCTCCCACAAATAAAGCTAGGCATCTCTACTTCTTTAATTTGAAAGCAAAGTGCATTTGTAACATTCCCATTAAGTACCTAAACTAATGCTACTGCCCAGCAAAATAAAAATAAGGAGTTTCTAGATCTACACCTGTACTTTGAGAATTGCCAAACACACTAACCCATCCAGTAGAGAGACATCAACTCCAACCCGCATCCCACAGCCATTCCTTTCATTGAAGAGCCCTTTGTTCTTTCACAGGTATACACTTAGATACCCAGCTATGATAAGGAGTGCTGGTATACCTGTCTATCTGTTGGCTCCATAAACCGAGTCACACAAAAGTTTCCAGAAATCACACCTTGATATTTAAGATTATAGACTGAAATACCTCTATGCTTATTAGTTTCCTCATGTTTCAACTCGAGAATCCTTCAACATTTATCCTGAAGATGGAACTATAGTCACAACGTCCTATTTGAGGTTTTCAGGGAAGTCAGAGAACAAGCAGTGTGTGGAGAGAAGGGAGATACAGGTGAATGAGAATAAACTGTGAATACGGCAGTCAGACTATAGGAACACTCGAATACTATTCCAAGGAGTTTGAGTGGGATCTGGTAGATCACAAAGACCTGTTGAAGGCAAGGGATCAGGACAGCTTGAATTCAAAGACTGGCAATGGACATATCGAGCAACAAGGTTGAAAAATCCACAGTTTTCCAGGTAGAATCCCATTTGGTGATTGTTGGGTACAAGCAGTAATAAAGAGCTATTTAGAGATTGCTCGGAAATTTCTAGCCTGGGAGAATGGGCAGATGGTAAGCTAGGGAATGCAATAAAGATCTGTAATGCACTTGAACATTTTAAGCTTTAGGTACCTATAGGATATCGACCTACAGATATTCAAGGAAGTAGCTAGAAAGCATAATTAACATTTATTGCTTATTATATGCTAGGTACAGTGCTAAATGCATTAGATATATAAGCTCACTTGATACTCAAAACAGTAAGATCTATGGATTAGATCCTATTTTTATAACCATTTTTAAAGACAAGGAAGCTGAGGCTCAACGGTGTTAAATTGCCCAAGGTGACCACGGCAGAAAATGCTATATTCACTCTTCCCTTTGCCCTAGGTAACAGAGCCCTTCTTTCTTAGCTGTCCATGGTAAGGATAACATTTCCTGCCTCCCTTCCAAACATCTAGGCCATGTGCTGGTGGAAGTCTTGTGTGGGATGAGGGGTAAAACAAACAAGCAAACGAACAAACAAACAAAACAAACAGCAAAAAAACCAACTGGTTCTGCTGGAAGGGGCTCTTGTCTTTCCTGGTGTCCAAGAGGCAGCTGCATCATCTAAAGCTCCAGCAATCATCTTGGACTCTGATCTCTGGGGTCCAAGTCACCAACTGGGGATGGGGAAGCAGAAAGAAAGATGGAAGCTGAGTTCCTGAAGATCTGGACGGAGGCTCTGTACTGTCTGCCCATCTCTAGGACTTCTAGTAGGTGACAAAATGAATTAGTATTTAAGCCACTATTTGGGGGGGTGTCTCTTGAAAGTCAAAAGTAAATTCCTAAATGATACAGTCACACAGGTAATAAGTAGTGGTCAGGATGTGAAGACAAGTCACCTTGATTCTAGTGTCTATGCTTGTAACAAAAGTTTGGCTAGAAGGATCAGGAGAGATTGAGGCTGCAAGTGTTGACTGTCAAATATTAGTGCATGCACATCTTGATAGATTCTGATACTAACTCCAACACAAAAAATGCAAAATACTCAGCATCATTGTAAAGGGAAAGTTTTGGCATCACATACACAATCCGATGATAGGGAATTAATACATTGCCAATTTTAGAGAACGACAATCAATAATTCCAATATCCTTTAATCACCAGGCACAATTTATCTTCCCATTGAGGTCTTATTTGGGGGGGGGGGTCCCAGAGAATATTTTTGTTAAACAGAGCTACAAAAGAAATGGCAAGTACCTATGTACTGAATAAATGGGAAATAGCCTACTTCCTTCTTTCCTAAATTTTAACTAGATGAACGTCAAGTTCTGTAAAGAAACAATATCAATGATTTTGCAATAAAAGTAGGTTTCCATATAAAAAGAATCTGCAATTTCTCCTGTCAAAGTCATTAATAATTTATAGGCTACAATCAGTTATTATGTTAGATTTCCTATGCAGGTAAATGTTTTTTTTTTTTGTTTTTTTTTTTGCAGGTAAATGTTTATAGATATTTCCCTATATTATGCGCTGGTGAATATTAACTGAAAGGTTAATAATCTGTTATTCCCACAAGAAGAACTGCAAAATTAACATCTGTACTTTCCCAGGCAGAACATCTGAAAGGTTGATGGAGTTAGGGGTTTCACGATTACAGCCCCCTTAAAAATCAAAAGAAATCGTTTCTTTATATAATTTAGAAAAAAATTCGACCTAAACTATGGGCTTTCCCAAAGAGAAATTATATTCTCTTTTTAAAATATTATTTTTGAGGTTCATGATTTAACTAGAATTCCAAATCTAGTCTTTGTAGCAAGGAGACGAGACAAATGGATTCTTCTATATAAGGCAATATTTTAAAATACCCACATAGTTCATACTTTTAACAACATTATGGCCAGTAAGTGAATGTATTTCATTTTGATGATTTCATATATTGCATTAATGAGAAAAATCGGGGCATATTATCTTAGGATCTAAAATATTGTGTAATTACAAGTTTTATGCCAGCTTTCAAGTAATTCAGTTTTTCAAAGATAGCAAAGGGAAAAGAATCTGGGCTAGACAGATAGTCTCTCCCTTAACAATGAGAGAAAGCAATTCAACTTAACAATTTTGGTGTTCTCCCTGAAGAACTGTGTGAAGATCAGTGAGAAACACTGGATTAATTCCGTATTCTCTCTGTTTATATATGTTTTTAACATCCTCTGGAGTCAATACGCTAGCAGTAAGCACATAGTACTTGGGGAAAAAATGCCTACTGTAGGACACTCTCTAGGCTCTCCATAGTGACTAAAAGCAAACATAATAAAACAATCTGCCATAAATTCCGTGCTTCTCCATTTACCTATTCTTCTCCGAGCACTTTAAAACATGCAAATCATATTCCAATGCATGCTTAATGTTTGACCCAGATTACACAAAAGAATATCAGGGCAATAAAAATCTTCATGTGCTCTACTTGCAAATGTTGGAGAGTAAAGATGGGCAGTAAACTACCACCACCATAATGTCACGGATTCTTCTTCCTAATACCCTAGTTCCAATAGCGGCTAACTACTAGAACTTCCTGTGGTATTCATGGTCTGTTGTAAATTGTCCTCCAAGACTTCCTGACTACATCAACACCACGTGGTTGTCTTCCTAGCAATTTTGCAACAGTGGTGTGACACTCCAGGCAAAGCGTTCCGTAGGGTTAGAGCACTGCTGGAGGGAACCAGAGGAATGCAATCATCACCCACAAATGCACCATCTGCTGTGGCTTACTGCTTAATTAAACTAAAACTGGTAGGTTCTTAATTCTCACAGCTCATAAAAATAAAGGTCACAACAGAGTATTAGCATCGTGCATCATCTACATAACATACAGTTGCTAAAGTATATTTTGCCAACTTATCACTCAAACAAGGAATACATCATCTAGCTGACGCCAGGGCATAGCAAGATTCTATCACTCAGAATTCAGATGGGTGACAGTGCCACCGAACTGTCAGCCCGAGTCAACAGAAGGTTCAGTCTTCAGTCTTTGTTCTTCACCTCTCCTATGGTGCTTGCCAAAAAAATTCTTCCATACATTCTAAGAAGACTACTTATGAATTCACTTGATCGATCATGCACTCATTTCTTTAACCATTTATCAAAGGCTTCCAAATGCAATGCCTTGTGCTTAGTACTTTGGATGATGTGAAGACGAATTAGACACAAATTCTAAGAATGTGCAGCTCCTGATGATCCCACTGTGTGTATGTGTGTAGGGCACATATGCACTAGTTTTATTGAGATGATTTACATATCATCTAATTCATCCATTTTAAAGTGTGCAAATCAATTTTTTTTAGTATATTTGCGGAGTCGTACAACTATCACCACTACCTAATTTCAGAACTTTGTCTTCATTCCAAAAGTAATTTCATACCCGTTAGTAGCCACTGCTGTTCTCCTTATCCAACCCCAGCCCCTAGCAGACCACTCCTCTACTTTCTGTCACTCTAGATTTGCCTATTCAAGACATTTCATATAAATGGAATCATATAATATGTTACCTTTGGAGCACTTCCATACAGCATGTTTTCAATACTAATCTATGTTCCAGCACATCTCAGTACCTCATTATTTTTTTTTAAAGATTTTATTTATTTATTTGAGAGAGAGGCAGTGAGAGAGCATGAGCGAGGAGAAGGTCAGAGGGAGAAGCAGACTCCCCGTGGAGCTGGGAGCCCGACGCGGGACTCGATCCCGGGTCTCTGGGATCATGACCTGAGCCGAAGGCAGTCGTCCAACCAACCGAGCCACCCAGGCGTCCCTCAGTACCTCATTATTTCTTGGAGATGAATAGTATTTTATTGTATGGGTATACCACATTATTTATCAGTTGATGAGCATCTGAGCTGTTTCCATTTTCTGGTTATCATGAGTAATGTTGCTATAAACATTCACGTACATATTTGTGCGTGGATTTTGTTCTCTTGGGTATACAGCCAGGAGTGGAACTGATAGATCAAATCTTACTATGTTTAACTTCTAGAGAAAAGTGCCAAGTGGCACCATTTTACATTACTGGTTAGACTATTTTACATTAACACAAGCAAGGGATAAAGGTCCCAACTTCTCTACATCTTTGTCGACACTTATTAATATCTGTTCTTTACTTTAGCCATCCCAGTGGATGTGAAGCAGTGCCTCACTGTGGTTTTGTTTGAATTTCTCTAGTCACTCATAAAGTTGAGCACCTTTTCATGTGCTTATTGGCCACGTGGAAAGATGAACCCTACATTCTGAGCAATTTTTAATCAACCATTTGGTAGAAATATATGAAGGGCTATATTGGCAATCTGCCAGCACCCCTGTGTGACATTTCCCAAACCACCAGTAGTTTTCCTCTTTCTAAAGGCTCTCTGATATTTAAATCAAAGCACAAATGTCCAAAAACAGACAAATTTTGAGAATCTATAGCATAAAATTTTGCTGGGGAATGGGATATGTTTCTCAGTTAGGAGGTAAAATTCCCCTTGATTAGTTTGTTCTTTCTAGCCCATTTTCCAGATCTGCTGGAAGGCAACTAATAAGAACTTCTGAAGAAAGTAAGTGATTTGGGAGTGGTGGAGTTATGGGAAGTTCCGGAAGAATGAAGCATGGATTCTACTTCCAAACGGAGATTCAAGCAATGTTCTAGAGGAAAAGCAACGGGACTTGACAGACATGGTCTCTGGTAGTGCAGAGGTTTTGAAGATAACAGTTATTTGCTAGGTAAGGGAATGAATTTTGGTGTCATTATCCTAGAATAAGATGGCGGGGGGTGGGGTTGACAAAACACAGACCCATTGAAAGATGACTAGTTAAGTGGTAATGGGTTTTGTTGCTTTTCGAAGGGAATAGAATTCATGGGGCCACCATGATTTGGGGCTGGGATATGGGAGTTGGTGTTCCAGGACAGGGAGTGGGGAGCCATGCAAAGAACCTAGTAGAAAGCACAAACTCGGAGTTCAGAAGGTTGGGATTAGAGATGTCACAGGGTACAGTGGGAGTGGGGAGGGGAAGAGCTGCAATCAGTTCATTTGGCAAAGAGAAAAGCTCCACATTGTTCTTAATGCCTTCCAAGCCGATTCATTCTAGTTTGAAACAATGAAGAACTTAATTCAGTGATACAGTTATGAGCTGATGAATGAAAATAACCCTTCTTTCTTAATGCACCTGTACAAGCCATTGCGTGTCTCTCCTCAGGCTTCTCTGAACCGTATCACACACCCTAAACTTTCTCTCCTCTGTGTGGGTTTTTAAACTTCCTAACATTTCTCTCCAAATAAGGCAAAAAAACAAAACAAAACAAAGGACCAACCTCAACAATAGGCATGGTGATTTGGAGGCCACGTGGGTTCTCGGCAAGAAACAGAAGAAGGCACAACAGTGAAGGATCAGTGGGACCTTTACAGACTTAGGCCCTCGATGGGTAACTGTTCTCGGGGTGGGGGTGGCGGGGGAGAAGGTGCATGAGGGCGGAAATAGCCAGAGGCGGGGAAAAAACAGTGAAGGGTGAGGACTTCCAGCCAAATGGCTAGTACAGATGTAGCCTTTCCCCCCACAGAGCTTAGCTTCAGTTCGTGGCCAAGGGGAAGGCTGATCAATGCTAGACGACGACCAAGTGATGGAACTTGGAAAAAGTCAAGCTGAGGGCTGACGGCCGGGAGAACCAGGCGCTACAGACGGACTGGGCAGGTCTCTGTGCTTCCTGCGTCCTGCAGGTGGCGCCAAACTCCTTGAAGAGGACACAGAGCGGCCTTAGCAGCCGGGTGTGCGAGTCCACGGAAGCTACAGAACCTGCGTGGGAGCTGGCAATTTCGCTTTCGAGGCAGCTTTTCGTCACAGGTATTGGCAAGCTTTAAATTTCACAAGTGATTCACCTGCGCCGCGGTACTTACGAGCTTCTCTCCTTCCCCTCTAAGTGCCCAGCCTCACATTAACGGTCCGGCCGGCTTCACGGCACCACGCAGCTGTGTGCATCACTTAAATGGAAGGCTCGTTACAGCATCTATTAAAAGGATTTTCAAAGGTAAAATAGCATTTTAAGGCCATTAGGATCCCTTAAGTTAAGAGCCACAGGAAGGGCTGCGACAGAACGGTCATCTACAGCTGTCCCCTGGAGAGAACTCGGCTGCTGGCGCCCAGCGGCAGCCCCAGGAAACCGACGGGAACTCGGGGTCCCTTCTGAGGTCCCTCACGGCCCTGTACGCCCCGATCTCTCTGGCCTTGGGGCGGAAGAGAGTCACTTCCAGGAGCACATCTCAGATGTGCATCTCCTGCTGACCCGGCTCCACCAGGCTCACTCGGAGGCTCCGATCAGAGTTCTCCTTGAGGGTCCCGGGCCCAAAAAGTAGGGGTGGGGGGTGGGCGCGGGGAGGATTGCGTGGGGCAGGGCGGGGTGCAGACAGGTGGGTCAGTCAAACTGGAACAAAAGGAGGAGGGCCGGGAGGGTGTGTTTCTGAAGGAAGCCACAGCAAGTGAGAATTAGATATTTTGTCGCAGGTTTTCATGAGCTTTCATTCTCTAGACCCAATTTTTATCACAAACAAACATTTCCTGCCAACCTCCTAAAATTTTTAAACAACGGCAGCCAAGACTGACTTCCATTCGGCACAATTACATAAGACCAAGCAGGGCATTGCTCTCCTTTTTGGGGCTTTGTTTTAAGCTCCCTCATTAATCTTTCAGTCTTTCCCCATCTCTGCTCAGCTATAACTGCCCTGAATTTATCCAAGCCTGCAGTATGCCAGGCTCATTGGGGTCTAAATCACCAAGAGCTGAATACACATTCTACTCCTGGGACTCCACACTTCCATCAGAAAGAACCAATCACCGTGCAGGAGAGGTAAACCTCTTTTTAATTGTATTCTATGATACTAACAGGCATTCATTACACATGGACCTTAAAACAAGATTTGCTCTTGGCGGCTCATAATTGTATTTCTACAGCAGTTTAAACCGTTGGCACCTGCAAGTCGCTAGCAGGCCTAAACTAAGAATTTCTATTATCCCAGTTTTAAGGGTTACATTTAAAATAAAACTCAGAGGGGCAAAACATTACATACACACATATTTACACAAATTAAATACTATGCACAAGTCAATACCTTCTGCACACAAAACTACATTAAACTCAATTAGCCCTAAGCAAAACTGCAGGAAGCAGGTTTTCTGTGAAGCAACAGAGCTGTTTTGTATAATAAAGAATGTGAAGGCTGCTGAATTACAGAGTTCAGCAAAACTGTCAATAAATGCTTTTAAAAGGTCATTATCAATACTTATTTCTAAATTAATTAACATAAATGAAATTAACCTAGAACAATCCAACCCAAGGAATTTATACACAAATAACCTCTGACATATGGCTTATTATAAAGAAGCACTTTTTCAGCCTGTGTATGTTGTCTGGGATGCTTCCAGAAGGCCATTCCTGACTATGAGCCATGAAACAGTCACCAAAGTAAAGTACAATGTCCTTCTTATTATGGTTTCCTACTTGATTATGACCAAAATTAAATTATACAAATATTTCACTAAATATCTTCTCAAACCTTATAAATATTAATATGAACTCCATCTCCTATGTGCTCAGCATTTAAAAATCCATTTAAAAATCTTGGAAACTAATTTAAGATTTCCATCTAGAATACAAATTAGCAAGTCCTCTTCCTAGCTCTGTTTTGCTCAGCACCCGTATCTGCACATTTAGTGCTGAATGTCAGTTGGTAGCACTTAAAGATGATGAATATTAAAAGCATGCTTCTGCCTGCTAACGTATTAGAACTTGGCAACCACTGCCTTTGTCATACTCAGTGTCTTCAGTGAACTACTGCCTTTAAAACACCAGAACATTGTGCAAATTCCCAAATTGTGAAAAGGGGACACGGAGGGTGAACTTTTATTATTAAATGCATCAGCTGAGACGAATGCCTAAAATTAAAATCTTTTGAAAAAACTTACCGCCCTACACTATCCCTTGGCTATGCTTCCTAAAATATGACTTGAGGACTGCCTCTGAACAATGAACAATGCCAACAAGCGTTAATTGAACAGGCCTTCTGTGTGGGCACTGAGTTAAGCATCTGACATACACACACCGTGCTGTTGGGATATACACGCTAGCCTATCCATCCTCCTGTGCCACCTTTATATGCATACAATGTTATTGGCCTACACGGATGTTATCCTTATATACACATGGCAGCAAAGTTCCTACCCCATGAGCTATTGTTATCCCCAGGGAGGCGAGAGGACAGACTGAATTAAAAAAGAGTATTGCTAAATTTGCCAAGTCAGAGAATGAGAACATAGAAGACAGTTCATAATTATTTACTTCATTATTTTCACTAAAAATTAAGGTTCTTAAGGGTTAAAAATTCTACTATATGGAATTAAAGCAGTAAGAAATGAGGGAAACAACTCCAAATGCAAGGAAAGCAGGATGTAGGTTTTTAGTGGGGGGTTAAAAAAAAAAAAAAAGAATAAGAAATGAGAATGCATTTTTGCTGGGGGAGGGGGCTTGTCCTGAGGAGTGGCAAATTATTTCAAAATGGGAAAGAGGGAAAAAAAAACACACAGGACAAAATCTGAATGTAAAAAATAAAGTTGTAGGTTTATGGGAAAGGAATCTTTGGAAAGGAATTTTAATGTGTAGTCAAGCTAGCTAAGATTAGAATAAATCTAATTAAGTTAAATGAATTTTAATATCAAAAATAAGCTGGTGTAAAATTAGAATGTAGTTTTCTGTTAAAATTTAGGACAAAATTTTCTTGAACCACTGGTCTGCTCTTGATAAGAGATTATAAAAGGTCTTTCTTTACCTTTTAAAGTCATCTGCCTATAAAAGAATTTGTGTTTTGTCATAAGGATTCCCTCTGTCTTTCTCAGGTCTTTGATTACTTAAGAAAAAAAAAAGGAGTCTTCTTTATTAAAAGCACTGTTTGTTTATTCCGTTTTTTTTTTTTTAAGTTACTTAACCTTTATTTGCCTGCAAAGTTTCTGTCACTGTGGTTAAAGAGATAACCAGCTACAGTTTCACAGTGACCTATGATCCTATTTGACCGAGTATTTTAAAACCTCTTTGAGGGGCGCCTGGTGGCTCAGTGGGTTAAGCCGCTGCCTTCTGCTCGGGTCATGGTCTCAGGGTCCTGGGATCGAGCCCCACATCGGGCTCTCTGCTCGGCAGGGGAACCTGCTTCCCTCTCTCTCTGCCTGCCTCTCTTGCCTACTTGTGATCTCTCTCTGTCAGATGAATAAATAAAATCTTTTAAAAAAAAGTAAATAAAACCTCTTTGATGGTTTTGAATAAGTTCCCAAAACCAAATTCTAGATAGTCTTTTTGACCTCAAACTAACTTTGGGATGCTCCAGAGGGTCCCTGGAACATTTCAAAAGATGTGTTCTCTCTCCAAAAAAAAAAAAAAAAAAAAAAAAGTTAAACTAATTAGGCTTCTTTGAGGAGTTCAATTACATGGGAAATGTTGTCAGATGAAAGGTAACACTAAGCCTTCTTCATGTTGTATTGAGGTATATAAGTGTTCTATAAATTGTATGCAATTCCTAGAAATCTAATATGTACTGGTATAATGTTATCAGTCACAATTCTAGTTATTATCTCAAAATGTTATGTGTTGCAGAAATAAACAAATCTCCTTGTCAACTGCATTGTAATGAACTCCCATCAGATCTTTAATCATGGCTATTTTTAAGATTTTTGTCACTTACGAATGGTTATTATTCTCCTCTGATGCTCCTGCAAGAATGTTTGCGGAAGTGCCTCATCTTCCATGAGACTCATGGAAAATACTATAGAATACAGGTTTCTAATAATTTTAAATTCAAAAACAAATTAAAAAAAAACCCCACTGAACCAGGTAAGAATTTTCTGAACTAATGGAAAAACTAAGCAAAACAAATATTAATTACATGGAACTGAATAAACAGAGGATGATTATATTTTAAAAATTTTTTTTTAAAACATCAAATTTTTTAAAGTATTTTTCCGGATTTAAGGAAGCCTTTTTTCCTCTTTTCTCTTAAGCTACATATGACTTAGAATAATTTGATAAAATATGCCTTTGTGTACAAATGCAAAGCCTTTATCTTTTTCTCTCTATGTGATCCCTCTAGAATTCAGAAACTCACAGTGAGCATTCTAATTTTCATGGCAATATAGGTATTTACATAAGTTAACTAAGAATCTATTCTTGTAACAGGATACAACTGGAAACACTGTTTATATTACCAAAGCTCTGACTGGAATGTCATACTGTCAAGATGTACAAAGACTCAGATATGACCAGACACTTAAGGAACTATGGCTGACTTAATGGAGCCAAAAAAGACCCTTGGAGAAACAGACCTAGTACCTTACATACAGGGTTCCCAGCAGCATTACCAGGTGAATAACAATGGTCACTTCCTGGCAGGCACAAGAACCTCAGGATATAATGGAGACCGTGAGAAAAAGAATGAACTCAAATATGTAAGTCTTGCAGGTCAAGTCTGATGGCTAGAACTTGACTTGGCTCCTAGACTTAAGAGCCTTTTAAAAGCCTAATCAGAAATTCCTTATAAAAAAAAAAAAGTTTCAACAAAGCAGATGAAAAGATTCTATATGGTTCAATCTCTGTTCTTTTTTTCTTAAGATTTTATTATTTTTATTTATTTATTTGAGAGAGAGAGAAAGCGGGAATACACACAAGCAGGGGGAGAGGCAGAAGGAAAGGGAGAAGCAGGCTCCTTGCTCAGCAGGGAGCCTGATGTGGGACTCGATCCCAAGACCCTGGGATCATGACCTGAGCCAGAGGCAGACGCTTAACCGACTGAGCCACCCAGGTGCCCGGTTAATCACTAATCTTGCTGTTAATTGAGACTAGAGTTATTTTGTAAACTTATTTTACCTCTGTTAAAAATGGGGGTAAATGTACGAAGCAAAAAATCTGTAACACACCTTGGACATCAGATTTTAGTGCTGTTTGTTTTCTTACATGTTGTATTTTCTACCTGGAAGCTGAACTAGAATTTCGTCCAATGTTTCGTCCAATGTTGGGTGCCAACTCTCCAAATGCTTCCAATTTTTGTCCCACTCTTCTGACTTGGAGTCACTGAAAACTAACACTACCTTTTGTTTTCCCCTGAAGCCAGGCACGGTGAAGTTGAACTTAATATTAACTTCATGAAAATCAGCACAACAGCTCATGTGGAGACAGTCTTCATGCCTGTTGCTGTATACGCCCCCAGATCAGCAGAGACACTCAAACCACAAACCAGGAAAATCCGTCAGATTGCTACCACCTGCCCTCACTCCGTCTGAAGATGCTTTGAGTCTGACATCTACAAATCCTCACTGGGCACCCTCAGAACTTAAACTGGTTTAGGATGCCTGGGTAGCTCATTCAGTTAAGTGTCTGCCTTTGGCTCAGGTGATAAGCCCAGGGTCCGGGGATCGAACCCTACGTCAGGCGCCCTGCTCAGCGGGGAGTCTGCAGCTTCCTCTGCCCCTCTCACAAAAATAAATAAAATCTTGGAAAAAAAAAAAAAAAGAACTTAAACTGGTTTATAGTTTGCTCCAATCATTACCCACTGCTTTTCTTTTCTCTCAAAATGCGTCTTATTAAACAACTAGGTGTTTACATAATGTAGGCCTCACTTTGGGAGCCTACCTGGATCACTGCCTCCTGAAATGAGTCAGAGCTGTTCTCAGGACTGAGAGAGAAGTTCAATGACAAATGAAGCGCTCTACCACTCAGCAGCTAACCTGATTCCGCTCTCTACAGCCATCAGCTCAGCTTTTAATACATGAAACTTCCAGGAAGTTTCAGAGAGGAGTGATGGGGTTCAGGGCAGGCTGCCCCAAAATATGCCATCTGGCACACCGATTACTTTGTATTAAAGTCACTTAAACAGCCAGCGCATGAAGGACACTCTGACCCTCCTCTCTCCCCCTTGAAAGCAGAAAATGAATCTCGTGCATCAATGGTACCCTCCCTGTGCAGGAGGGAAAAAGACATCCTTATCCCCAGATAGTAAATTCAGGGCTGGGAAAGCTATAAAAAATAAATGCTGTTACTTCACTAATTTACTACCCCAGGCGCAAACCTCTTGTCAACTTTTCACGAGTTTATTCCTGCTTCGTTGAAAAGGTATAAAAGAGCTGCCTGCTTTGGTCACTTCTTTGAGAGTCTTATTTCCCTGAGTTCCCAGACATGCAAAATTAAAATTGGGGATTCCCCCCACCTCCTCTTAATCTGCCTCTAGTCAGTTTCATTATTAGGCCAAAGAACGTAGAAGGGAAGAAGGAAAAGTTTTCCTCCCCTATGAAGCATAAGCCACTGAAAGGTAGAACAGGAACTCCAACCCAGGTCTCCTGTGCCAATCCACTATACCCTACTCTGTAGCCAATTTTCTGGCCTATAAAGCCTCCTGAAGGGCTGGCATTTGCTGGACACTGCTTACTCTGGGGCTCATTACCTATTTATTCTATACCAGTATTAAGTCTTTTCATATACAGATCTTGTTTCCACAAGGACTCATTCATCCAGAAGACTGAACAAAATTGCACCTTGATTGGAGTACAGAAGAGATTATTAATTTAATGGAAAATGGCTTGTTGGGATCACTTGATTTAGCACTGGAAAACTAGCTCGTTTACTCTGTCAAATCTCTGCACAACATCCCTGTTCTCACCCAACTGTCCAGCCTGGAAGGCAGACATGAAATGGTGATCAGAATTGGGCTCTGTAGTAAAGGTTCACAGAGCTCCCTGCTTAGCACCCATGTGACCCAGCCTTCATGCCCTCCTTCGTGAAATGAAGACAGTAGGACCTAGTTTGTAGATTACGGAGATTAAATGAAATGATGCATCTAGAGTCTTGGACGTAGGGTACTCAATAAATGGTAGCTGTTGTCTTTCTTTGGGGTGTCAGATTTTATCAAAATATCTTTCCTCCTTTCCTTGGATGCTCCATGGTTGTGTAATTTGTCTATTAAGAACTGTCTTACACTCAATAAGTATTTTTTTCTACTCAATTGTACGTCATCAGCTCCACGGCTCTCCAAATCATTCTAAATTATCCTTCTGGTTTCCTTGGACTTAGAGAAATTCAAATTCTTTTTCAAAATTATATACTAAGATCTTCTTTGTGAGCTGATTTTTCTAGCTGCTTAATCACTTCTGTTGACCTCTGATTTTCTACCAGATTGGGCAAATCTCTCTGATAGGATGACATCTAGAACAATCTGAATTAACCTTTTGAGAGCCCCCAAATTGGGACTTATTTAAATTCTGATTTCTGCCTTCCCCAGCACTTATCAACATGTTCATTACTGCATGCTAATCTCAACGTTTCCTCCATGTCTTCCTTCATGACAGATGTTTGGTCCAGATTTCACAGTATGTTTTTGTTATCTCCCTCTCTTATTACAAGGGAGAAACGGTGCAATTACTTCTAAAGTTGTTGTCTGTATTTGAAATTACATTTTCCAAGTATATACTTAGTTAATGTTTATAGGTCTTCATTCACCCCTTCAAGAACTATTTCCTTGTGTCATATTACATGGGTCATATACTTTTGCAATGAGAAAATGGTATTAATTTAGGTGCTAGATGCTGTTGTTTGCCTAGGTCACACAAGTTGCTTGAAAAGAATATTTAAGATTCTTAAGAGTCAAATTAGTCACATATTATTTGGAAATACATAGATCTTGTCATTTCCAAATTTAATCTCTCTGCTAAATGAGATAAATGTGAGTCTGCAGACAATGGAAAAAATGTGGAACTACTGTTTAGCTAGATGGGATTCTTTTTTATTCTGTTTCTGTACTGATTTTTATAGGTATCCTGTTTTTTCTACTAAAAGTTTTAATAAATCTAAAAGCACTATGTATCTGCTCTCAACGCAACCTCAAAAGATTAGTCTCCCTTTAATGAAAAATTAATAATTTAGCACTTTTACTTCCTGTATTCTACCTACCAGTTTTCCACTTTGTTAAGTAACAAAAATTCAAAAGCAGATTTTAAAGATCACACTGGCTTTTATTAATCAATTCATGAATCAGGCAACATTCTGTCTAGCAAGTAGAGGAGAGCTCCAAAGGGCTACAGGAAGGTAAAGGCTTTTAAAGGTGGGGGGTTGGGAAGGAAATTATTAGCAAAGAATCCATTGTTTTAGGCAAAGTTGAACTGAAGGGGCTATCAGTAAATTTCCTAGCGCTGGCCAGGAAATCCTCCTGTGGACTGGTAAAGGGTCATTTCAGGTAGGTTGGAACTATAGTTAGGTTAAGGCCCAAGTCAGTAAACCAAGACTTACTATGTAACCTAAGTGATATCATTTTGGGCTGTAGGTTTCTTTTAAGTTAAAGAAGAAAAACAACTCTAAGTATTTTTTTGTGTTGATTTGTAATTAGAAACTCTGCCCGGGATGCCATATGGCATATCAGTACCCAAGATCAGGAATCTTAGATCTGAAAAATGTCCCTCCAATAATTATCACATTTAGTCCATTTGTTTTGCTCAGTCTTTCTCAATAAACTCATGGCTAGGCTGGATCTGTGTCTTTCAAGGCTTCTCTGTTACATTTTGGGCATTTCCCTAAAATTTATTCTCTATCACTGGCTGCGTTTTCTAAGTAAAGTCTGCTTTTTATTATTTACAATGACGATTTATTTTACTTATTATGGTTTCCGTTTCATTATACCCGTTCTAAAATTCTCATTTACTAGATGTACCCTCTTTATGTATCTCATTGAGTTTACGAAGAGCTTTGCTTACAGTTTGTTTCATAAAGCAAATCTGTTTATGATTTTGCTGCAGATTCCTACAACTTCTTGGCTTTGGAGCAGTTGATTTTTGTTTTCATTATGCATCTGTAATAGGTGGTTTGGTTCCTTTCTCACATCCTTGAGCTTGGTTTGTTGACCTTGGTCTTCAATGCTTACCACACTTGAGGTCTGCTTTAAAGCCCTTATCAGTAATTGAGTCTAATTAACGATCTGACAAATCTCTTCCATGCTTACTGTGTGTTAGCCACTGCATAAAACGCTAGAGAGTCAATGCAAAGGACCCCCTCCTGTCTCTTCCTTCTCTGCCCTCGTGGAGCCTCCTATTTGGGGGAGACAAAGCCTACACTAATGACAAGAAAGGGGGTAAAAGGATGATTGATAGCAGGCACAAATCCTGGTGCTTGACTTCCAAGCACCCAAGGTCACAGACCAAACCAGAGCCTGGGGGCGGTGGGAAGCCTGGAGTTTGTTCAATGAGAACAGTCCCCATCCACTGCCTTGCGCCCCACCAGAAAGAAAAAAAAAAAGGAAGAGTATATCAGAGAAGGAGCAGGTATTTGCCAAACCAACAAAATAAATTAGCAGCGCTGAAGAAGAGCAAAGGGAATGGAGGACATTATAAGGACAGCAGGATTCCATCCATGACTAGAGGTAGAAGATGGCTGGGGGGAGGGGGTTAAGGATCACGTCACATTGGGAGGGAGCTGCTGAAGAAGGGGCAACTCTTAAGATTATTTATTTATCTTATAAAGAGAGCATGAGCAGGGGGAGATAATCTCCAGCAGACTCCAGGCTGAGTGCAGAGCCCCACATGGGGCTCCATCTCAGGGCACTGCGATCAGGACCCTGAGATCATGACCTGAGCTGTAACCAAGAGTCCGTACTTAACTGACTGTGCCACCCAGGCACCCTGAAGGGGCAACTCTTAATCTGGTTTCAACCACAGGGAAGAACAAAAACTCCTTCCAAAAACAATGGGCTCAACGCCTGATGCTCATTGTAGTTCCTTCTGGGGATTTGTTTCCTTTTCAGACAATTTCATGCGTATTTTAAAGGAAATAAAGAAGACACTGTTCGCAGCCCTTCCAGTCACTTTGCTACATTCTTGGGAGGGTGGTTCAATCTCAAATGAAACTTCTCGCTAACATTATGTTCGGTTATTTACGCCCTCTAAATAATGAATGTTTTTAGGCAAAGACTTCCCAGCCCATCCAAGTAAAGCAAAAGAGCCTCCCTGCATCACAGACTCACATTTCCATCCCGATGGCCCCGCAGGCGCATCTGTGAAGCTTACCATCATAAGACTCATTTAATTTTGAATTAAATTAAGGGCCCAAAAGGTAAACGCATTGTTTAGGTTATTCCAACTAATGTCCTAAACTTAAGATTTCAATAGTTCTCCATCCAATTGATGACTCCTACTACAATAAAGAATTCATGAACCATGGAACCACCTGACAAAAATAAAATAAATAAATATCACTCACAGCTTAGAAGAAAAAGCATTTGCTTTTTCCTATTTCTATTTTCTTATTTCCAATTCCTAACTTGCAAAGGGTAAATAAATATCTGGGGGAAATTTCTCGGCAAGAATTTCAGCACTTCTATAACCTGTAAGGAAAAACCTGGGGTGCAAAGTCTGGTTTTCCTATAAAAAAGCAGACCAAGTTAGGAGGACTCCAGATTTCTTTTTTTTTTTTTTTTAAAGATTTTATTTATTTATATGACAGAGAGAGAGATCACAAGTAGGCAGAGAGGCAGGCAGAGAGAGAGAGGGAAACAGGCTTCCCGCTGAGCAGACAGCCTGATGCGAGGCTCTATCCCAGGACCCTGGGATCATGACTTGAGCTGAAGGCACAGGCTTAACCCACTGAGCCACCCCAGCACCCCATAACCCCAGATTTCTGAGCTACCCTGCGGATACACATAACGAAAATTTACGTAAGAGATGATCCGATGAAATGGAAATGAAATACTGATCCGTTTTTCTTCAGCACAGTTCTAAGCTTCTTCCTGGCGGGGAGGGGAAGGGTTATTTGATAGGTTCCTTTATTCAACCTACATTTATTGATCCAAATGCTCCAGTTTTGGTGAGGTTTTCTAACAATGCCCAGCTGACCGAAAACCGGACGGAGGGAGGGGGTCGAGGGGTGGGAGGGAGATCCATGATAGGAAGAACCTGGCTGGAAATTATCCAAGAGCACAGTGAGGAAATCTACAGGAAATCCACATTACTGAGCCATCTTACTATTTCTGAGCTGGGCACACAAGCAGGATCTCTGAAGGGAGTACCTGCCTCCTCTCTCCCCGTCTCCCCCCACCATGGAAACAAGAACAGAACAAGGCATGGCACCAAGGGAGAGAACAAGGGAGGAGAGAAAAGAGCAGGCTCAAGAGAAAAGCAGGAGGTGGGCAGGGAGAAGTTGGGACTTCAAAGAGGAGACTAATAGAGTTTGAAATATTGAGAGTGGAGCAGATCTATTAGGTGTGGCATGTGTGTGCATGGGTGAAGTGGTATGAAGATGAAGGTCATCTTAGTTGAGGGAGGAGAGCTGTGAGATCTGGGTATTAGCAAAATCATCAAAAGGAATGCTATACTTCAGGAGGATGCTGAGTAGCAGGGCCGAGGAAAAGCCTGAGACTCTCTTGAGGTGGGGCCAGGACAGGGGACAGGGACTAAAATTCGGATGGCGTTTACACATGCTCAGAAAAGTATCAATTCCCATTTCTAAGAAGTGGAGAGATTAGATATCCTTGGTCTGGTGCCCCCACTGACTTGAAGGCAGATTACAGTGGCATCTGATTTGTGTCAATTTCATGAATTTGAGGTCACCACGAAATAATGGGGATAATCTGAGTGTGAAGAAAGCCAAGAGATACATTTGATCCCTACTTCTCTACTCCGGAATAGAAAGAATTTTTTAATAAGTGAATGTTCCTTGGCCACCCTTAGATTTCCCTGGGTTCCCTAAGACCATCACTCCAGCTAGCTGAACACTGGCTGGAAATCTCCGTGATGTTCTACACGAGCCCTTGTAGGGAAAGGCGCACTTCTCCCTTCTGGGTTCTTTTGTCTGGCCTAATAATTAAGTTGACATAAAACAGATTTACAGGAGAAAAATTTAATTTCATACCTATGGGAACCCCAAAGACATAAGGCTTCTTCCCAAACAACTGAGGCTTAGAAGCATCTTGAGCTAAGGACAAGGGGAAGGGGATGGGGTCTGGGGCTCAAGGGGGAGGAAGGCAATTCATAGGAAGATGGAAAGAGCAAATGTTTGGTCCGCAAAAGCTCCTCATTGGAATGGAGACACTGGGACAGGAGAGGACTTCACACAAACAGGCCTGCAGCACTCCCCAGCTCCCCATACGTGGCCCGGAGTCTCCGTAGTTATCTCTGCTCAAGGCCGTCTACCCACTCTGGGCCCTCTAAGAAATTCCGAGAGGCAATTAAAAGTGAAGCAAGAAGCTCCTTCTGGGTCCCCTAGGTCCCCGACTGTCTAATATCCACACGTCAAAATGGTGTAGTCCAGGGTGGCCAGCCCTCTCCCCTCCTCACCCTGCCTACCAAGCACGGGTCTTGGACCAGCGCACACATCTGATTCTTACTGGTCTTTCCCTCTGAGTGACAACAGTACTTCTGGAAAACGCAGAAAATTAAGCTTATAATGTTCCTGCTTCCATTCACTTAGTCAACCAAGCCAGAAAGTCATCTTCAAAAACATCCTTTTTTCTCCCTTCTCTCCCACTCACGCCCTCCCTCCAACACCAACTGGTCAACAAACCCAAAGAATTTCAACTCTTGAAAACCCACTGCCTCTTTCCCAGTCTGCCTGCCATGGACTCAAACCATCTTTTCTCCCTGGATCTTCCAAATGGCCTCCTAACTGGCTCCCACTCCTCTGAGACATCGTCTATGCCATCACCAACGCAGTCTGTTAGTAACAGATCCGATCCGATCACATCCCGAGTTAAAACCTTCAATGGCTCCCTATGCCTACAGGATGAAACCCAAAACCACTTCAGCTCCCAGTCCTGCTCTTCTTGACAAAAAAAGGGAGGGGGAGAGGGAGGGAAGGAGAGAGAGAGAGAGAGAGAGGGAGGGCAGGAATAGAGAGAGAGAGAGAGAGAGAATCCCTGCCCTTGTCTCCCTCAGAACTATCGGGAGGATCAAATAAAAATGTATGTAGAGACACTTTGAGGACTATAAAGCAGCACCCAGCACTTCTTACCTTTTATGGGGTCACAGCCCCTTTGGAAAGTCCCCCAAAGCTCTAGGATATTCTCCAAAACACCAACGTGCGCGCGCACACACACACACACACACACACACATCTATCTACACGTAAAAGGCGGCAACCAGTCTGAGAGCACCCATGAATGCTCAGAGATGACCCCAACTGAGCACTTCCCTCGGTATTTATTATTTTCATGTTGGTGCATAGAACCAGTCAGCATCACCCAGCTAGCATTTCCAGCCTCACAAACAAGCGAGTGGCTCTCCTGTGGGCAGTCTGATTATTCATGCAGATGTCTAACATATTCATCAGCAGGGTCGCTGGGCACATCGCGAATCTAGGCAGAAAATTAGTACAGTAGTTAGAGTGGAGGGCTTCGTCATTTCATCGGAGCGCAGCTGTCCCTCCACACACAACTGTTTGAAAAGAACAGGTTATTTTGAAAACAATCAGCTGAATTGAGTTAAAGAAAAAAAAAAACTGGCCAGTGGGCCTTCCTCTAACTGAATGAAAATGAAGCGAGATTCCTTCCTTTTAACATAGTTCATCGATGCAAAAACAGACCCACTGAAGCTATTCCATAGGCATAAATGTCCATTATTCATGAGCCTGTCTTCTGCAGCTGCGTCTTCCAGCACTGGGCTCAGGCCCTATTTGTCTATATGTCCTTGTACATGTTTGGGTGTATTTACATTGTGGATTTGCATTCTCGGGGAACTAGAAGGTAAGGAACGCTGCTCGCTCTGCCTGTTTGCACAGAACACATCGTATCAGATCCTGCCAGAAGGTAGTATCTGAGGACAGCCAATCCAAATTCGTCCCCAGAACGTGGGCCTAAACTCCTCACCAAAAAACAAAACGAAAACAAACAAAAACAACAAAACCCAGAAAACATAACCCCAAAATGATTACATTGGCCTTCAGGAGACTATAATAACCAGAGCTTATATTCCTGATCAATTATTCAACCCTAATTACAGGTGATAAGGATATGCCACCGGAGTATACAATACCACCATCAACTTTTACCAGCATTGCAAACAGTGAAGACGTCTCTTACAGACTATTACATCACATCCAAGGGGGCTCTGTGTACTAGGAAACACGCATATTGAAACCAAAAACTAAATGTGTTCTTACTATGAGAACATAAGCCTAAAACCAATGCTAGCCTTTAAAAATAACCACTTTCTTGGCTGATCTTTGCTTTATCTCCTGACAACTAGTGTTTCGGGCACACACATCTTAAGACATATATACCCCGGAAATAAGAACTAGGTCTTCGCTTTTGATCAATTTCCATAAAGCAGTCATTCTAAATCACTGCGAAGGCCTTACAGCTGAGCTTTTCAAAAATACCTGCATTTCCCTATTTTTGTCACGAGATGGCAATATCATGCACTGGTAAACCATAAAACCCCTTAGGTCTTCATTTCTACCTTTTAGAAGTGAAGTTCTCAAACTTCCTGATGGCAGGACACTTTAAAAACTCTTAAAAATTACTGAGGACCCCAAAGAGCTTCTGTTTATATGGGTTACATCTGTTAACATTTATATCAGAAATGAAAACTGAAATCTTTCATATTTTTATTAATCTACTTAAAATAATAATAAATCCATTACACCTGAACCTAAATAGCCTATTTTTGTGAAAACTAGTTTCCAAGGCAAAAAGATTACTGAGAGATTTCTGCAAATCTCTTTAATGGTTGGCTTAATAAAAGACACCTGGATTCTTCTGCTGCTTCTTCATTCAGTCTGTTGTGATAATATTCTGTTTGAAGCCTATGAAGAAAATCCAGCCTCATGCAGATATGTAGTTGGAAAGGGAGAAGTATTTTAATGGACTTTTCAGATAATTATGGATATTCTTCTTTGATATTATACCAAAACTCAACAAGATGTGTGTGTGTGTGTGTTTAAGATATTATTTATTCATTTGAGAGAGAGAGAGCAGGGGGAGGAGGAGAGGGAAAGGGAGAAGCAGACTCCCTCCTAAGCAGGGAGCCCGATGCGGGACGCGATCTAAGGACCCTGAGATCATGACCTGAGTTGAAGGCAGATGCTCGACCCACTCAGCTGCCCAAAGCACCCAAGATGTGGTTTCTTCATGCTAAGTTAGAATGTAGCATTGGAAGCCATATCAAAAAACTTTCACACTCTGCTACATGAAAAGCCACTTGCCTGCCTCGCACTTTGAATGGATCTTGATGCCTGATTTTTCTTTCTTTCTTTTTTTTTTTAATATTATGCATTGGTTATTTGGAAAACAGTTCACTGGGTTCTGGAGACTTTCTGAATGTGGTCACATCTCATTACAAAATAAACAAATCACATTCATCAGTATCACCACCAATCTTACCAGAAAAATCTTAAAGTATTAAGAAGGCTGTTAAGTTTACAGTAGAGAACACACGTTTTCTCAAATTCTTATTTTCATTCAAAAGAACTGAATCACTGACAACACACACTGTCCCTTGTTTCTCGTAAAATGACAGGCTCACTTTATTTAAAAATAAATAAATAAATAAAGCTTAACGCGGAATAATCTTAGTTTCTTAATTATTCTGTCAAGTAAAAATGCGGCGGTCCATGAAGCATTCAAATAGTTCAGCTTGTAACTCAATGTCACAAGGACTCATCTTTGAGATCGTCGTACTTTGGTTGGTGGAGAAGCACCTAATGTGTACTTCCCCTTTCATCACACAGACTATTCAAATGATGTGTACTCAGGTCAAGACTGAATCAATTGAACAGTTTCTACTGCTTCATCAGGGCCTTATTCCAAGTACATGGAACACAATTTCTAGGACAATTTGGTGCCAACTGACTTAATTCAGGCTAAGGTGCCAACAATTTTATCCATTGCTTTTGTGTCACCAGTGGAAACACACTGAAAAAGGCAAAGGACATCTCAGTACTATGAAAAGAGTTTCGATTTCATGCATTCCCTAAAAGAATCTTGGAGATCCCCAGGTACCCATTGACCGCACTTTGAGAATCATACTTCGGACTTCATAAAAGATTTTCAAATATAAAAATAAAAGTATTTTAATCAGTCCTAAATACTTGGGAAATACATAGGGTAAGCACCTTGACTTGCCCCATCTTATAGAAAGTAAGACTCAAGAATATGAAATTATTTACTCAAGGTCACACAAGTTAGCAAACGGCACAAAGGAAATTGATCTTGAGGTTTTGTTGGGTCTGTATTCTTTCTACTATATGACATTGCATGGAAAATTGAAATGGACTTGTGTCTACATTTAAAAATAACACTAAGTGCAGATTTGGAGGAAAAGGAGGTATACGGTTTCTGGGTCAGGAAAACCTTTCTTTCTTTCTTTCTTTAAAGATTTTATTTATTTATTTGACAGAGAGAAAGAGGCAGGGAGAGAAGGAACATAAGCAGGAGGGTAGGAGAGGGAAAAGCAGTTCCCCACTGAGCGGAGAGCCCGATACGGGACTCGATCCCAGGACTCTGGGATCATGACCGGAGCTGAAGGAAGATGCCTAACAACTGAGCCACCCAGGCACCTCAGGAAAACCTTTATTCTCAAAGCACTTGGTTAAGGCCCTATTCAGTTTCTCATCGACCTAGTCTTTTGGCTTCTGTTCTTAAAATTTTTAAATACAGTAATTGGGACCAAAACACAAATTCCATAGACATCAAATTTAAGTCCTCTCCCGATGTGTATGCTCACAATTTAGTCCTTTTATAGAAGGATTGCTAGAGCTCTCAAAACCTTAACTAGAAGCGCTATCATTTCACAGTAGTGAGGTGACAACTAAGTGTACAAGTGTTTTTTCATCTTTCTCTTAAAAAGCAGAGCACTAAATAGTAAATATTTTACATGGCATCTCAATATAGGGGATAAAAATGGAAGTTCCTCTATTTGGTTGCAACACTATGTTGCTAATATTATTACCACTAAGTATTCACTTACACTACATGTTTGAATTTTTTAAAAAAGTTTTTATTATTATTATTCCTATTTTTTAGTAATCCCTACATTCAACGTGGGGCTCAAACTCACGACCCCAAGATCAAGAGTCGTACACTGTTCCGACTGAGCCAGCCAGGTGATCCATGTGTTTGAATTTCTAAAACTTTTACATATATTGTCCATCTCAATCCTCAAATTTCAAAGGTGCCTCCTTCGTATTACCGACATTTTACAGATGAGGCCATCAAGGTGCAGAGAGTGAACTTGTGCACTAATACAACTAGTAAGTAGAGGAGTTTGAAACCAAGTCTGTCCAAGCTTGACTGACTTGATGTGGAAGCTCTTGGTTCCTGCCCTTTTGCCAGAGATTTCCAGGGCCAGAGCTTTGATCAGCACCAAGCAACCAGAGCCTTGATGATGTTCTCCAGTTAGTTAGCTTCCCGTTGAGACTGAGTTGGTGGAATCAATGCCTAAAACATAAAGTTAATTTGATGTGCTGGAGACATTCAACCTCACAGCTAACGAATTTCATTCCTCCCATACAATTGTTTCTCTTTCTAACTTACCAACTTGCTATTCAATTATTTCTTAACACCAACTGTCTTGTGAGGATCTGCCTTTCATACATCTATGAACTCTTCCCACAGGACTAGAAGTGGGCATTCTGTCTCCTTATCCTCACCCCCCTTGGCTCTTGTATTCATGTTCTTTCTTAATGCCACTCAGCCTTCCATGGGCATTTGTTACATCCTCCCAACTAAGCTGTAATTTTTGCCTTCTTCCCTACAACTTCTAACACGATACAATATATAAACAAAATGCCCACAAATGTTGTTCGTAACACTCCATGGAGTTGTGATAATGATTTATTAAAAATCTATTTCTAAAGGAACTTGTAACAGATTAACATGTTCTTTTTTTTTTTTTTTTAAGATTATTTATTTATTTATTTGACAGAGAGAAATCACAAGTAGGCAGAGAGGCAGACAGAGAGAGAGGAGGGAAGCAGGCTCCCTGCCGAGCAGAGAGCCCGATGCGAGGCTCGATCCCAGGACCCTGGGATCATGACCTGAGCCGAAGGCAGAGGCTTAACCCACTGAGCCACCCAGGCGCCCCAGATTAACATGTTCTAAGAGGGTCATCCTGGTGCTTCTGGTAACAAATCAGCTCAGGGATAACCGGGAAAAATAATTACCATTACTGAACTGAGGGTGAACTTGGAAGTCCTGCTTTAAGAGATTGGTTGGGAATAACGTAAGCACAGAGCCGGTAGACATCAACCAGCCATGAGTGCATTGTAGTATCTTGGGTTATAAATCACAGATCTGGAAGAATGGTCCTCCTGAAGGAGTGAATGGCTAATCTGGCAGAAAGCTCACACCTCTACAAATACTGGAGGAAGGGGGGGTGGGGAAGAAGGACAACATGAACACGGCCATCGTCGCTGCTAACCCACGTACCGTGTTCCTATCAGCCCGACACTATCCTAAGCACTTAGGTTAACTCGTTTCGCACTCACAAAAAACCTAAGAGGTAGGACCCATTCTTAACTGTGTTTTATAGATGAGAAAATTAAGGTTACACAGTTAGTTAAGTAGTAGGGCTAGGATGCAATCAATTTATTCAAACTGTTTAAATATTTGCCTGACACTCAATTACCTAATGTTTAGGTCTCAACTTTTAGAGAAATTACCATTTGGGGAAAGATTTAAAGAACCCCTACTATCTAGGCACATACTAGTGCATTCTCTCTGTTTAACCTTGAATTTATCGTCCTTTTAAAGAATTTTATAAATCCTTGCACCCAACATGCTTTCAGCTACCATAATCACTTACGCCCTTTGAAGGTTCCTAGTGACCAATGGCAGCTGTTGCCGAGCAGGAGTCACGCTGTGCAGGAACCACGGTCCCCGCCTGCTGCCATAATTGGTCACAGCATCCCTCCTCTGGTCTGTGCCATGGCGCAACTCTCCTTAAATACCACACAATTACGTCTCACTCTGCTTTTTCGCCGAACATCCAGATTCCTCAATCTTTCCTTGGCATAAAACAGAGCGGGGAGTTGACTACGAGTGATGATGGTCTCTTCCTAAAATCTGGTACTATCTGATTTCAAGAGGTTGGGGTCCATCTTTCTGACCATCTGAGGAAGGTTGTTGACTAAAAGCAAACAAATCTAGTCAGAGTCTCATGGAGCTTCTGTCACCCCTGCTTCAGAGGCTGCCCTTACCTTTCACCTCTTCCCTAATTTTACTTCAGAATTCAGTTTTCATTTTTAACATCTTTAATTATTCAGTGACATATGGCCGTTCAAGCAGCTGGCTCATTATCAGCATAGAAGGAAGTGCAGGAAAGAGCATTAGACCCAAAGTCAGTAGCCAGTTAGGCAACTCTCATTTGATAAGTCTCTCAAACATCAACTAAGAGAATGTGCTTCCTTTCACTCCACCACACAGAGAAAGTGCACAGAAGCTTTTACTAGAGAACTCGGGCACCGATCCCTCCGCAGTCTGCTACCTATCCAATCCAACTAAGAGTCATAATATTTTAATTAGAAGGCAGTACAGAAAAAAATCTTAATCCCTCTAAGTACTCTAAGTTTTATCTGTATTTCCAACAATAAGGTCTGCTCTGCCATCCCAAGCCAGGGTTCTCCAAATGATAAAAATGGGATTCCAAACTACCTAGTTGCCATAACAGCAGTGCTCCCATGTGTCTGTGGAACTCTGGCTGGCTTCACACATGGTTCTTCCTGAGTCCACTCAGATGGGGTCTTTCTCCCTCCTCAATGACCGAAAAATTCTCTGGAATGCAGTGACTACTTAAGATTCGTATCTGACATACCTCAAATGTTTATTAAATAAAAACAAAGATAAAATAATATATAGGGTTATGGTTGCATTTTTGCTTTTATGGCATTTGGGTCACATCTAGGATTATCTTACAACAAACGCAAGTTGCACTGTTCCTGGGAAGAGGTGCAAAGCCCTTTATGACAGTCCCTTTTACAATGTGTCTTTCTAGGAACTCTCTAACAGCTAGAACTGGCTAGACAAAAGAGGTTTTAAGGATGAGGCTAACGTAGCTACTGAAATGTAATAGGATTTCAGGGCGGAGTTGTGTAAAGGAAAAAAAAAACCAATCATAATACATACGGTATCATGGGATCTATTGAAAATCAAATTTCCCATTGTCTGAGAGTCAAAGAACAAAATAAAATTTCAATCAGGCAAATAGAAGAAAACAGTGGTATGAAGCCTGTAAAATGTAATTTATTTCAAAAAATAACATTAATATGAGTCCCCATGCCTACTTAAGAACAGATAACATATCAGTACTTACGAAAAAGAAAAGAAAGGAAAGGAAAAGAAAAGAAAAGAAAAGAAAAGAAAAGGTCATACTAGCCCAAATAGAAAATGTCCAATGTTACCAGCTTTCAGACTGGTGGAAAGATCTGCACGCTCCAAAGTACTTTTTTTAAAATTTATACCCTCCCAGGTCAGAGACAATCATTTATTCATTCAGCCAATATTTCTGGAGGATTTTTCTGTAGCTAGGCACTAGGTAGGTCTTAGGGAGCAGGACAGGCTTGTATTCTAATCAATTAAGAGGCCTCCTGCTGGGCTCTAACAAAGCAAAAAATAAATAAAAGCTAGTAAATGATCAGTAATGACAACTAACTAGCTTTAATTAGTAAGACTTGAAAGCCTTAAAGAGGATACTTATTCCACCTGCAGAAAATTTAGAGTAAAGTAGAATGTAAAATAGACCACAAGATAACCTCTCTGTATAAACAAAGCTCTCCACTGAGGAATGTGAGAGCAAGAAAATTCTTTGTTTTGCAATTTTCGGTTTGAGTAAGATAACAAAGTTTACAAAGAAACCCCGTGCTTTTGCTCAGGAGATAAAACATTAATCTAACTGTTGACCTAGAAATAACATGAAATTATAAATTTGTCACATGAAAGCTTTAAGGAAACAAGCCAACCTATGTAGCTCACAGCATTGGTTAATGGTGGATTCAGTTCGACTGTGTACTTACCAGTATGAGGCAGAGAATTAGAGGAGGATCCTTTCTTCCACGATTTTTGACTGTTTTTGAACAGAAATGAAGTAGCAGAACTCCTTTACCTTCTGAAGTTCAAGGCTAACATATGCTGAAATGACTGTCAACTCTTATATGTGTAACTTGAGTCTCAGAGCAATGCGAAATTACCAACACGAACTTTGCCGATTGGGTTGCACGTTATGATCCAAACTGGATCAGAATACGATTTACTTCTTGCTTGTCAACATAAATGCTTTAACATCTAATCCAATGTTCTAGATTGAAACTTTATGAATTCATAAAAAAATGCCCAGCCAATACAGAAGTTATGCCCATCTACAAAGCAGAAATAAATTATGCCAGCCATTTGTCATAGCTGTCACTGAAAAATAAGTAACAGCTAAAAAGGCTTTAACTTAAGAATTGTGCCTACATTAAAATGTCTATACTTGCAAAGCCTTGCTATCGTACTCTAACAAGAGATTAACATTTCTTCAGAGAGGTCAGATTAAAGTAATCATATAGAACCCAGAAACTGAGTTCCAATTTGGTGCACTAATGCGTTGCCGGTATATTCTGGCCCAAATCAGTCTTAAGTAATACATGATGTACTATCAGGTTTCTAAGAGAATCTAGGAAATCCAAAGAAAATTGACCGTCTCCTGAAGGAGACTAAAGGAACACGAAGAGAATCTAGGTGGAGAAAAGTGAGTAGAGAGAAACTAAGCTCCTTACTAGTGTACAAAGTCTTCAAAGCCAATGGCTAGTACACGTGCTTAAACCCTATGGCCCCCAAAACAGAAACAATCCTACGAGGCCGTGTCAATAACCTTCCCTCTCCTCACCTGTCAACATACTAGCATATCCTCAATATCCACTTCTGTCACCTCTTTTGTGACGCCTTTGATTTCCCTTAGCCAAAATTAGCCTCTCCAACTGTGGTTTCCCTAAGACTCTGCTCCTTTTCAAAGACATGTGTCATGTTGTATACTCTGTCGTGGTTACCCTTTATCTCTTATTTCTCACACCAGATTATGAGCTCATGGCAGGTAAGGGAATATCCAGCCTTGTATAACCTACTATGCCTAGATTGGTAAATTGCACCTACAATAAGCTAAATGAAAGTGTCATTTTTTTTAATGTAAAGAAAACTTTATTAAAGACATTTTAGAAAGTTAAGAGGAGGCATAGTAATTCCACTTCTAAGAATTTACCCTAAGGAAACATTCATAAAGACATACAAAGGTTGGGACACCTGGGTGGCTCAGTTGGTTAAGCAGCTGCCTTCGGCTCAGGTCATGATCCCAGTGTCCTGGGATCGAGTCCCACATCGGGCTTCTTGCTCCGCAGGGAGCCTGCTTCTCCCTCTGCCTCTGCCTGCCTCTCTGTCTGCCTGTGCTTGCTCTCTCTCTCTTCCTCTCTCTCTGACAAAAAAAAAAAAAAAAAAAAAAAAAGGACATACAAAGGCTTATGTGTATGGGTGTTCATTATAGCATTATTCATAACTGTAATGACTACGATGGTAATAATAAAAACCATTATCATGTATTCTGTCCGTATTTTAAGTCAAGCACTATGAAAGAAAGCACTTTGTCTTAGCTTACTTAATTCTCGTAGCTGCCCTGGAAGGTAGATATTATCATCTAAGTTCAGAGAAGGTAAGGTGATTCCAAGGTCAAACAACTAGTAAGAGATGGGGCCGGACTCTGAACCCAAAAGATCTGACTCCAAAGTCTGCACTCTTCCCAGATAAAAACTGCCAGGCACCAAAGCACGTTCTAAATACTTTCCCTTCCCATCATCCCCATGGAACCCTCACAAGAACCCTCTGAGGTAAGCACTATTATCACCCCCAATTTAGAGATAAGGAAACTGGGGCACGGAGTTTAAGAATGTGACCAAAAATCCCCTAAGTAAGAAATGGTAAACCCTAGATTTAAGCCTAGGTAGTCTAGCTACCTTTAACTGTCTTTTCCCACTTAAAAGAGCAAATGACTAGAAATGACCTAAATATTCAAGAATGATTTAAATATATTTATGAACATATGAACGAAACAGCAAAATGTGAAGGGCAAAAAGCTGGGAAGTGCTGTATCTTTATCTCTCTAAATTATTCCATCAGATTATGTACATCATTAATCCTTTATTTTTATATGTAAAGTTCCTATATATTCTAGAAAACCCAGGATAGTGTAACAAAGACAGCATTTAGAAGAAAAGTCACAAGACCCGAGTCTCAAACCCAACTGTCCTACCTACTCTCTCTGTGGTGTTAGGCAAAACCTGAACGTGTTTTTGGCTTTCCCTGAGTCCTGTTTTTTAATTCTGTAACAGGAGTTCAGACCGAATTTCTTCTAGCATCCTTATTCTATATCATCTCAGGATGGCAAAGAAGAGACCTTTTATTCACACCAACCCTGAAACCTACCCACTAATAAACAACATAGAGTCTAGGTAACACTTTAAAAAAAAAAAAAGTGTCAATGGAGTTTGGGTAAAATATAAATGTTGTTCAGATAGAGCATCCAAAATACTCACCCGCTTCCAATGGCTTATGCCAGATTCACTTCTTGGTCTTGTCTGGCAACATGACTCAAGTTGTAAACATGTCCACATTCAGAGTTCACCACCAACACGGACATATCGACTCAAGCTGACCTCTACGAATTCACCCCAGTCTTCTCCTGCTTCTCACCCCTAACCAACTGCAAGAGCCAAGTCAACTATCGCATCTATGCAAATCATCTCCGGTCCAAAGCTCTGGCCCTGATCCCAATCCCATCCTTCAATGTCATGGCTCTGTTTACTAGATATTTCTTCTTCACTTGGCACTTAGCGAAGTCAGCTCAGCCAGGCGTAAGTATCAGTCACCACGCATTCATCTGACACCCTCATTTTCCACCTTCGGTGTGTCACTAATTCTAACACGTCCGATTGCATTGTAGATGATGACTCCTGGGGCAACACACCCACAGAAGAGATGCCGCCATCCTCTATCCTTTCATGCATGAGAGACATCACTGAGTGACCACGGAACACCTCCCACAGAGGCCAGACACAACTTCACAATCCTTATCCCAACACTCCAGGGGCCCCAGCCAATGACCGGGAGCTGAGATGCAAGAGGAAACCCAACTCCCATCCTTGGTGCCCCGGTGTGTTAACCATGACTTCTCCAGTCCCTCCAATACAAACTGTTGCAGCATGACTGGACTAGCCACAGAGCCCTGTAACTGGACTCTGGTACACACCTCTCCAGTCCATCCTTCTCATGGTCTCTCTCTCTCTCCAGCTCACTCATCTTTAGTGGCTCCCCGTCACCTGTCTATGGGTAAAATAAAGAGAGCTTCCCCTTGGTCAGGTGTTCAAAAGCCTCTACAACTTGGCCTGAATCACAATCCTCCAACACAGGAGCTTTTCAGAGATTTCTCAGTTTTAACATCCTGTCACCCAACAAAATCTTAGATTAAAACTCCCAATAAATTAAACTGACACAAACAGGGTTAGGCAGTTCAGCGGCGGTGCGCCCTGCTCTGGGGCCCCTCGGGTCCTCAGGAGGGGCTGAGGCTCTCCCGCAGAAGCGCTGGGAAGGACCTCCTGCCACCACGCAGACCGGAGAACACGGGACTCTAAATGTGACTCCTAACCAGCACTGGGTTCTGAGCTCTTCTGAGACTACAAAACAAACCAAGGGAAGAACTAATCAAAAGAGCGCAAACACTTAGAAGCAGAGTCCAGAGATACACAGAGACATCCCACCCCCCCTCATACATAAATTTACCATGATTTTCCTCTGCTCTGAAAATGTCAGTGCTCAGCAAGGGACAGGACAAGGTTAAGAGAATCTGACAGAAAGGACTGGATGGAGTTGAAAGCTAAAGTCCTGCAAGTTTATCTACAGAAGCAGCACAAGGCCTCTTGGCATATTCCCAACTCAGCCCAGCGCCCTCCAGCTGCATAATAGTGGTAAGTTTTTTTAAACACCCTCATTCTGTCCTACCACATTTCATAACGCGCACGGCCCAGCTGGATGGTGTATAGGATTTTGTCAAGCTGTCTTTAATCATTCGCTTTACCTCCATTCCTAACAACTGAGCTGGCAAGCACTTAAGTTGCTGATGTTTACATCCCGCATGTTTTATTGTTCGTTTCCAGGAAGCACTTTTGTTGACAGAGGCGAGGGGCAGGGGTGCCATTTGTCGGAGCTTAACCGTGGTGCTCCTTACCCAACCAGGAACCCTCTTGCTTCGCCTCCCAGATGTGCAAGCATTCCATCACTCAATTATTTTAGTTTGCATTTCCATTTTTTTTTAAAAATTCTAAGTCACACAGGGAAAGGTACCTGCAGCTACCTGTTTCTCTGAAAACAGAAGCTGAAATCGTCATTTTTCATGAGGTTCTCCAGAAGGTCTTTTTTGGACCACGTCGACCTAGTCATTCAGTTATGTTATCTCTTGATCATGACCATGGAAACCAGACAACCCCTAATGGACCCTTCCGTTCATGGGAGGCCCTCCTATTTTTAAAAGTTCTGCTTCTCAGAGAGTCATAAACTTGCCACCTGTACCGGGAACAGCAGATGTAGTTCTCAGCAAATACCACAGGGGGTTAGGCGCCATCCGTGGCAGCCTTTTAATCCCAAGTCTCCATTCGCTACATGGCCTGACTCATATTCACCAGTCATGTCCTTGCTAGACCATGTTATATATATTGTTATATTGTGTTATGTTATTATTATGTGAAGGAATGTCAACGTGAGGATATGTCAACGTGAGAATAAGCAAAACAGAATGGGAGTAACCCACAGGGGTAAAACTTTCCGATACATTACAAAACCAACTCCAAAAAATTTTAGGGACCTACTGTTCAGAGACCTTTCATTAAGCTTTTTCCATTAGGGTGACTAAGAGAAAGCTGACCAGTGTTCTTTTTGGAACTCAACTTTTCCCTGGCTTTTTTGGAATAAACAAATGCCAGGGAAAGGCCTAGACTGGGCCAAACAGAGACGGACTGCCCCCAGAATACCTCATGTGTGGCAGAGGGCTTGTCCCACAATTCAGTTACTAGCTTTTTGTTTCGTTTTTTGTTAAATTGTTCCAGGCAAGAACAATGACTGTTTCTAGCAACGCCTGCTAGTGAATGGCCTGAATTAATTCCTTCTACCCAATTAGATGAAGTATGGCCCTTCTGAAGAATACCATATTGTCAAGAAAGAAATACCTGTTGATTTACTGAAAAAGTCAGACAGACTGGAACGGAGGGCATTTCAACGAAATGAGCACACAAACGTACGTTTGCAACGCAGCACACCGAAGAACTAGGGGGGGTGAATACAAGGATCCTCACTGCCAATACAACTGGCCAGGACAGACTGCTGCTAACGATCTAAACTTCAAGTTGAAGGTCAAGGATGAACCTCAGACCTCCTACACTCGGAATGTCCAGCTTACTCGCCATGCGGAGGGTCCGAGGCCCACACCTCGCCTCCTCTTGGTGACTCATTCCACTCTCTCACCATGGGGCTCACCCATTCAGTAAGGGCGCGGGACTACAGAGGGCAAAGAGCAGGGGTGTGCGATGCTGTTTTCATCTCCTCATCTGGAATTATTAGCACCGCCCATCACTCAATCTGGCAGGCCCATTTTAATATTAGCATCACACGCACGCTGCATCCTTGAGAAAGGCCATTTCAGACTTTTTGGTGAACTATTACTTAGATAATAGAACATTTATTTCATGTCATTATAAAATTAAACTTTACCTCTGGGTCTTTACAAGGCTAATAGTTCAACTTCCCTTTTTGACATGCAAGAAGATAAGATTCTCCTGACACAAAAATACAAAAGGGCATTTTTAACCAGGGTGACAATTCTACGAGGCTGTTGAGTACTGGAGAATTATTTTTTTTCAACTATATAAAAACACGTACAAATAAAATATTTTTTAAAACCGCACCACTTTACTCATGGGAAGAAAATACAATGCCCCTCCTCTCCCTCCCATGCTACAATGGTTTTACATCTCAGTGATGTATATCCAAAGTGGGTTTCAGAATCACTCACACTGTCAATAATATATTACAGCTTGGCTCACACCAAAAGTACTGTCCATTCCGAACAACTATAACCTGTTTGAAGGGAAAGGAAAACATCTGCAGAGGGGTGCATGAAAACTAAAGTTAATATAACGCTCTGCTTCCTTTTATACAATTATACATATTTTGAGGAAATTCTTCAAGAATGTATTCAGGAGAATGGAGCATTCATTTTTGGAAGTTAATTACACATTATTAAGTTCCGAGTATCACGGGAAATCAGTTTCAGTGCTTAGGTTGTGCTTGAAGATTGAGGAGACAAACCACACAAAGATTTATTTGTTGTAGGTAAGGCAGGTCATTCGAAAGCCACACACGTCTGTCATTTCCAGGTAAACTTTACCGGAATAAAGTTGATTTGTGTGAAAAGAAGACTATTAGAAGTTTTCTAAGTTTGCTAATAAAGATGGTAAATCACAGGGCTGAAATCTGCCATTCGTTAATCAAATGTAATAGTAATTTCTTCCTGCAGACACATGCAGAAGACAAATTATCAATTTCTGTAAATCATAATTAGTTCAGAGGCAGATTCCAATTCTCCTAAAGATTAGCTCAGCGTAGTTTAAATTAAAGGCACTCAGTTACCATACAAATTGTAGAAAACCCTGGCCTTCGTGAAGATGCTTGAAATCTCAGGCTAGGACCACTTGAAGATCTGCGGGAACAATTCTAAACGCTTTTACTTTGTTACATTCACTGATGCTAACTTTCCCCGGGTGCGCGGGCAGGAGAGTATGGAGAGTAGCAGTAAATGCAGTTCTTGCCTGCTTGGTTTTCCCCATGTAGATGGCTCTGGAGCCACGGAGATTCAGGGCCCCTTCCGATCTTTAATTTCCTTTAAGAGTGGATAAGTGCCCTGAGCAAAACTGCTCACCACTGATCTTGAGGTGCTTATTTAAAAAGAAATAAAACATGATTAATTTCAAGTGCTTTACAATTAAAAATATATGACAGGAGGGTCATCTGGGCAATTTAACTACACTGGGAAGGGTCACAGGCCTCTGAAGTTTGAGACATCCTGAGCTAGGCTCGATGCATGTGTTTATTGTCACTGGTAGCATATTAGATTATTAAAAGGGACATGCTAATGTGACATTTTACTATTACAAAGGAAACTCAGTACTAAAATTAGAGCATAAATCAGGCAGATATGCTTCTAGACATGCAATCAACTCTGTCTTCCACTCATCTTCCTTTACGCATCAAGGGGTAATATTAAATTTCATTTCATATTTATTTGTTAACTATATGTGTCGCTCCTTCCTAAGTTCAATGTGAGCAACAAAAATTTAGCTGCATCCTAGTAAAACAGATGAAGTTTAATGCAGATAAAGCAAGACGATTATGGTGTCAGAAAAATATACTTTAAAAATCAAGACTAAAATATAAACCTATTAGTTTTGAATATTTATCCAGATTACATTTCATATGCAAGACTCTTTTCAATAAACTGCACTTCTTTCTTGCAGCAAAGTGCCTCCACCCATAAAATAGTAAGATCTGCCTTTGAAAGAGAACTCGACAGCCCAGCGATTCGGCTCCCCAAACATGGCTAGTTTGGGGGTGTAAACGGTAGACAACACAAAGTAAATCACTGTCATGAAATAATAATTAGCACTGTAAAAATAACCCCCACTGTCTCAGCTGACTAATGCACAGCTCCCATTCGAGCCCAGATTTCAAGTCTGAAAGTCACCAAATGAAATTAGCACTTTCATTCCAAAGGCAGATTCTGTTGGTATTTTTGCCTGGAAGGAAAGGGAAACCATTTCATACTGTCTCACTAATCCAAAATAGCAAAAACTTGTCATCTCTGTTGCTTAAAGGGAAAGCTGTTTGAGGGCTTGGCAGAGAAGATCACGGTTCAATTCAACAGTGTTCTCTCCTCTCTCACCGGCCCCGTTGTTCTAAGCCTCCCATCAGCAAAGGGATTAGTGATGCATACTTCATCCAAACTGTGCACGTTGGCAGAACTGTGTGGCTGGGCAGTTCAGGGTCTGAGATTCCTTGATAATAAAGACAAAGTCATGGGCCTGACACCCACGTGGACCAATCAGTTCTAATCTGTTTCATTGCCTCACCAGCTCTGAGGCTAGCTACCCCATCACGAATGTACACTGTCGGTCAGAGGGTGATACAGGAAGCGCATGAAAATGGTTCAGTGGCTACCGAAGAAAGGAAAGAGGGAGGGAGAGAAGCAGAGCGAGAAGGGTCCTGCGAGAATCTTAGAAGCATGCTGTCTTCATGTCTGAGCCTATGACCACCATCCTCGTATGGCAAGGACAACATATCTGGGTCATAAATATTTGAACAGCAAAACGGAATACACGGTGATTAAGAAAATGGCTAGCCAGCTAATTTATTCCGAGTCTGTCCTATACTAACTTTCAAAAAATTAACTAAATCTATATAAAATTAAACAATGCTTATGAATTAAACACTATATTTTATGCCTTAAAAGAACACAGCACATTACCAATTAGCATTTTCTTTGTTTTGAATTCACTGAATTTATATCATCCTTCAACACTGTTTAGCTAAAGCAAACAAAAACAAGAAAATCACATTATTCTTTCTAAGCCATATAAAAGTAATCTGGAAAGTCACGTTTTAAAATCGCTATCATGGATTAGCTTAAGGCAATTACTTCACTAGCCGCATTCTTTCACAAGAAGTTAAAAAAAAAAAAAAAAAGAGAGAGAGAGAAAATCAAGCTTCTTGCCTAACAAGAAAAATGAAATCCCATTAGTTGTGTCTCCAGTGTATATTAACATTCCTTTTGTTTAGAAAGGTTAATATCCCCCAAATAAAGGAGCATACAGTGCCTGTTAAAATAATTACATCATGACATTTTAGAAAGGTTGGCAGATAGACGTGGTTGCGCAAAGAAACAAACAAAAGTAAAAGCGAGTACTTTTTAAATTATCCAGGACTTAAAAAAAATAAATAAATAAGTGGAAGGCGCTGGAAATTCCACCATGTTTGCAATTTCCTGCCGGCTTGTCTGGTCTCTGGTATCTGGCTTTTCTCCCTCCTCCTCCTCAATATCTCTCCATCATAGAAACTTAGGAAGATGTACCTTCATGCTCGAAATCAGATGTTCTATTATCTGAAAAGGAAACTACAAATCTGACAACAGAAGGATTTCACAACAGACCGGTGGTTGATAGTACATGGTACCAATATCAAACCCAAGTGTTTTACGGCCCCTTGGAGTCCCACAGTGGGACACAGACAGTACCTGGTGTCATTAAAGATGGTTTTTCTATTCCGGGCAAGCAGATCCAAAGGCCCAATTTCTGTAAGACTGCAACCAGGGAACAATTAAACATTTTGAATTCACTCCTCCAAGACCTAAAAGAAACCAAACTTCATGCACACAAAATATGGCACCGTGACACGCCCGATGCTGGAGGCGGAAAGCATTCACAAAAGTCTCCCCAAAAGGAAAACAAATCCTTTGGCACTCAAACCTCTGGATAGAGCATTGCATTTTGTTTAAAATCCAAACTAGGTACAAAGCTAATATAAAACCACATCGGCTCTCTCGGTCTGCAGGCCACTGGATGCTGCTTTGGGGCTCCAGGCCAGGCCATCCTTTATTTGTGCTCTCAGGGAAAGAGCCAGAGGAACAGTGGAGACAAAGAGGAGAAAAGCCAGTGGCTTCCCCACTACCACTTAAACCCCAGACAGGGTCCTCAGTCCGTCCTCAGTTAACAACGGCTCAGCCTTGGGACACAGGTCAGGGAATCTAATTGTACGAGTACTTCATAGGTTTTATTAATATTCCCAATAGTCACAGAAGGCTTGACCTCGCTAAGTTCCCCCCAAACACCGAACTGTACGTATCAGGGCCGAAAAGGCCACTGCCTTAAGAGTCCAAGAAAGAATCTAATGAAAGCAAATTCAAGGCCCTCGAGTCACCATAACAAAACATCCCAAATAGGAGAAATCTGCTAAAGTGAATTCAGCGCCACGTCCCAGGTGACAGTCTCCCAACAAACCCGTGAAGGAAAGCCCGTCCCGGTTTTCTACAAAGAGCAGCTATCCCTAGGCATGGGGCTTGTCAGCAGGGAACGAGGCTCCCTAGGGCAGGTGCAGGCCCTGCCCTTCAGAAGCGTTCCCCAAGCACCGGTGGAGTGAATGAATGCAGGCTCTGTACAAATTCGTCTTCCAAACGCCTTCTATCTACCACATCTAAAGGACATCTTTATTTACCTGTCACACACTATGCAGAGTGCCGGCTGACACAGAGAAAATACACCCCGCCCCCCAGAAGACAGCTAAGAGTTCATCTCCAGGAAAAAGCAAAAATATAAATAAATTAATAAAATTAAAATAAAATATATATATATATTTATTAGAGACTGAGAAAAGTAAATTCCTTTTTCCTCTATAGTCAAGGAACATGCATTTCCTACTAAGAAGTCAGAAGAGCAGGAGGAGGGCAAACACACAGCACCTCGTCAGGACTGGGCACTGTTCTAAGTATCTAACACAAATTATCTAATTTAATCCTCACAGTGCTGTATGAAAAAGGTCGTATTATTCATCTTGCAGTTAAGACAGAGGTAAGTTTCATTCAACCAGTGCCCGGCACGGCGGGATCCCAAGCCCAGGCAGTCCAGCTTGAGAATCTATGCTTTTAACTTACATCCTACTCTTCACGACAGTGCTGTTTTCTAGAACGTTCTATGATGATGGGAATGGCTATGACCACACTATTCAAGACAGAAACCACTAGCCACCTGTACCTACTGAGCATTTGGAACGTGATTGTGATTGTAAAACTGAAGTTTTGATTTTACTAATTAGGTTTAAATGTAAACAGCCACATGCTGCTATTTATACGTTAAGTTCAATCCTCTAACCATGTGTTCAGCAAATGGAATGCGAGATCTGTTACGTATCTTCTTTGGGAAATCAACTCTTAGTAAATTTCTATCAGTTCACAAGCCAAAGTTCAGTCACTACTCGGTGTGCCATATGAGTGAGAGAAGTGTTTTTTTGTTTGTTTGTTTTTAAAGATTTTATTTATTTATTTGAGAGAGAGGCAGTGAGAGAGCATGAGCGAGGAGAAGGTCAGAGGGAGAAGCAGACTCCCCGTGGAGCTGGGAGCCCGATGCGGGACTCGATCCCGGGTCTCCGGGATCATGACCTGAGCCGAAGGCAGTCGTCCAACCAAATGAGCCTCCCAGGCGTCCCGAGAGAAGAGTCTTGATACACACCATGTTTTATAACTTGTAACCCTCATCTTGTTCATACTTCCCTGTGGGGACATGTATGCAGGTGGGGGGTGGAGAGGGAGGATGGGGGCAAGAGCAGGTATGCTCATGTTCTCATCCCTAGTCCTAGCTCTCAAATGATCTTCAGAGAACCTTTCACATAATGCAACAAACATTACTACAACAAAGACATCCACTAAAGGCTATGGCAAGAATAAGCAGATAGAGTGCTATAAAAACACACTCCCATACTCTACACAATGCCTGTATCTGCGCTTTACACCCAATCCATGTTGGATACACGGATGACTGCATGGACAGACCAAGGGACAAATGCTGAGGCCTTATTCTCAAGAAACTTAGAATCCAGGAAAGACTAATAACAAGTTGATCATTTTCCCTCACTTGTTTCCTTTACTAAACATGCCAAAAATTTAAAGCCATCTTCGAATCACGTCCCTATTGTCTGTTTCTCAGACCTTTCTCCGTATACTCTGGTCCTGCTGATCTGCTCATTTGGCCCCATTCCATTTGGATCTTTGTAACAGTCTCAGTCCTGGTCTCCTTTCTTCCAGTAGTGCCTCATTTAAATCCATCTGCCACAAAACTCCCAGGGTGACCTTCCTAAAATCCAAGTGTGAAACCAGGCACACTTCTGGTGAAAATCCTTTGGTGGGCTCTCAGTCTTATTAGATAAAACGCAAGCTCCCTATACAGTGCACTGAGGCCATGATCTCTTGGCCAGCGAGAGGCTTTGTAGCCTCATCACTCACTTGCACTTTCTCGGGGGGGAAATAAGCCCTTATAGTGTTCCATGTCTATGTTTGCAGACCTTAATTTTTTCAAGGCCTGGGAGCCAGGCCTCCTACCGTAGCTCTCCAGCACTGAGTCGAGTACTTTGAAAGCAACAGGCACTGACTAGAGGCTTACTGAACTAATTAAAATGCAAGAAAAAAAGATAATTAAAGACAGAAGTTTGGACATTATAGTTACCGTAATACGAATGGATTATTTATCAGTAATAAAAATGAATACAAACAACTTAACTCTTTGGCTTGATAGGGAAAGAGTGAATTTGGAAGATATTCCGAGGGGCACATGAACTACAGTAAATTTTAAGAGAATATGACAAACGTTATCAATCACCAGCTTGGGTGATGTAGCAGGAGTGGGGAGAATGGGACTTTCACCCCATTTTCTCCATGCCATCCAACTTTGCCCACTTTCTTGCCAGATACCTCCCAACCCAGCTCCAAGAAAGGTTTTCTCTAACCTACCATGAGAGCACAGAGCTGATGGGGGTGACGTGTGGCAGGATCCCTCCATGCTTGAGGTTCAGCATCTGCTTTTAGCACTCCTCAAACCTTCTGCTTCTCGGTTTCAAAAGTCTTTAGTGCGGTTCGCCAAACGGCAATAATGCCCCCAGGTTAAGATTTGGAATAGACAGAAGAATTGAAGGCATCATTTGGGTTCAAGCCTCAACCCATGATCCGATCCAGTTTCTAGGAGAGGTCTACACTGCTGCCTTGAATGCAGATCCCCATTCTGCTCTTTCCTGAACCGGGAAGAGAGGGTGCTGAGTGGGGAGAGGTGACTGGCAGGAGAGGTATGAGCCTGGGTCTTTGAAGATATCCCAGTTCCTAATAACTAGGAGGAACAGAGTAGTCAGTTTGTAAGGATTGTAAAGTTTGTGATGGGAAATGGAAGAGAAGGCTAGAAAACCGAGTTATGGTGACAGACTACCAACCCAAGTCAGTTTTATTCTGTAAGTCGAAAGCACTGATGGGTTATTAGTTATTTGTTTTAAACCACAGACACAACAGAAAAAGCCTAGTGTCTAGCATAGTAAATAATTAATCTGCATTAATTAATCTGTAATAATTAGTCAGTATTTAATCTGGGGGCAATATCTAAGCTGACCTGAAGCAAAAAGAAGAATGAAAATTGTCAGGGAAAACGGTTAAGAGGCTATTACCATAATCAGGTGTGAAGAAAAACTTTAAAAAATACTTAAGATAGTTAACTGGTAAAAAGATCTGGTAAAAAGATCAAGGAGGGGCACCTGGGTGGCTCAGTGGGTTAAAGCCTCTGCCTTCGGCTCAGGTCATGATCCCGGGGTCCTGGGATCGAGCCCCACATCGGGCTCTCTGCTCAGCGGGGAGCCTGCTTCCCCCTTTCTCTCTGCTTACTTGTGATCTCTCTCTGTCAAATAAATAAATAAAATCTTAAAAAAAAAAAGATCAAGGAAACGTACCCCTCACTGAGGACCCACTACGTGCCATCATTATGCTAATCATTATTGGAATTAGGCTCCTCGGGTCCATAAATTAGAAACAAGGCACAGAGAATGTGCAACTTACCAAAGGTCACACAGCTGGTCAGAGATATGCAAGCTCAGATCCATCTGTGGTCAAGGACCAAGCAAGCTCTTTCCACCCACACAACTCTGATTGCCAGGACCTGGAAATCAACTGGATGAAGCGGGGCAATTACCAGGAAATACAAAGAGAGGGGCACCTGGGTGGCTCAGCTGGTTAAGTATCCCACTGGATTGTGGTTCAGGTCATGAATCTCATGGGTTGTGGGATCAAGCCCCAAGGATTGTTCCTCATGCTTCAGGCTCTGTGCTCCACAGGGAACCTACCCCCAAGGATTCTCTCCCTCTGCCCCTCCCCTAACTCATGCATGTACGCTTTCTCTCTCTCAAATAAATAAATCTTAGGAAGGAAGGAAGGAAGGAAGGAAGGGAAAAAAAGGAAAGGAAAGGAAGAAAGAGAAAGAAAGGAAAATATGAGGAGGTTTCTGAGCCTAGATGATGGACCCCTCTACGAAGTGAGCCAACAATTTCTATGCCCAACCATGTAGCAGGCCCCGATCAAAATACTGGAGATACAAATTTCAATATGACATCATCTTTGCCTTTAAAGGATTTGCAAGTGGCCAGAAAATCACAATATTCGGTACACTTAGCCCTACACAACAATGGGAAGTCATGAGAGCAAGTGAGTTTATGGGCATACGAAATTTCCCTGGAAACTGCGGGACTACAGTAACTAGAAGTTTTCAAATAATACTGAAATTAAGGATAACCACCTCAGTCTCCAGAGTGTTCCTTGATATCATTACAAAGAAGGACTCTCCACAAATTAGTGATAATTAGCTTAATTATAAGATATTATGCATTCCTTTTATGCGCCACCAATACACTGTAGAGAAGATTTCCCTAAACATCTCTAATGGATCCACCAATGCCAGTAAAGAGAAATCCTATCCATGCCCATTTTCCTTACAAAAACACTCCTATACATCTTGGAGAAATTTAATTTGCAAGAATGACAGTAATGCAAATGATCCAACTCCAAAAGCCAAAACTTTCCACATTTTCAATCCTAAACACAAAGATAAGGAAATAATTAATTTAAAAGTCATCTCGAGAGAAATCAAGTTATAAGGAAACTACCCAGAAATGAAGAACTAAGTAGATTAAGTTCAACTTCGAATCTCGTGCAACACGCACACACATTCCTGCACACTAGGAAAGTGGGTTGCTCACTACATTATTCTCTTCTTTTTTATGGATTTTTCTAAGTCTTTTCTCAAAGTACATTATTTGTTCTATAACTCACATAAAAGAAGCAGTTAGTATGTCCATTTTATGAAATATGAAACAAGGGCACAAGGGTCAAGCAACTTGACCTAAATAACCTGTGATTTTGGCAGAGCTGACAAATATAAACGTATTAACAATTCTGGTACTACTGATCCAGAACCAAAACCACACGCAGAGAGGACACCTTCTCTCCACCAAGGCAGAAAGCACGTATTAGTGTCCCCCATTTACCTTCAACACCTAACACAGACCTTGGCACATAATGTGGGCTTGATAAATTGCTTTATGTGACTAAGCAAACAAAGAAGGGAATGTCAGTGGACAATGAGTCTGATAAAATCAACCATATTTACCATTTCTCTACATAAGATTTTTTCTTTTTTGTTTTCTTTTTAAAATGGGACTAATTAGGGTTGGGGGCGGGGCAGCCCTGGTGGCTCAGTTGGTTAAGCATCTGCCTTCGGTTCAATTCATGATCTCAGGCTCCTGGGATCAAGCCCGGCATTGGGCTCTCTGCTCAGCAGGGTGCCTATTCCTCCCGCTCCCTCTACCAGCCGCTCCCCTTGCTTGTGTTCTCTCAATTTCTGTCAAATAAATAAATAAAATCTTTTTAAAAATGGGGCTAATAAGGCATTCCAAGTTTTTTTGTTGTTGTTGTTAGTGGTGATAGTGATGGTGGTGGTGTTGTTTTAAGGGAACCTATAGGGAAAATAGTAGCCTACATAAATCCCAGTGTGGCCTCTACCTACCAGTATATGAGAAAAAACATCACTATTTGGGAACTTGTCCTACTGAGCCAAACTCAGAAAGCTTGGCAGTTTAAGTTTAATCCACTATCATTAAAACAGATACATGCACGTAAGCGTGCGCACACGCATGCACACACACACACCCCTGAAGGTAAATTTGATGTTATAACAGTTCTTAAAAACAAAAAAACAAAAAACCTCAATTACCCTAAAAAAGTAGATATTTTCAGAAATGCAACCCAAATGGTTAAATTTCATTCTAACCAAGCAGTGGGCTGGGGGGTGGGGGGTGGGGGTGGGGGCAGTATTCCAACCATGTTGTCAAAGTACAATGCAAACAATTTTAGAATCCCTTTTTGGAATTTTAATGTTGGCGTACAAAAATCAACTCGTTTTTAGAGGAACCTAATAATACAACTGTGAAGAAAATGTAAATTTATGCTCTTTTCCTCCCCTCCTGGCACAAAACCTCACATGTGACAATGAAGAAGCATTCCCTGGGCTCCCCAGGAACCCCGGCTACATTCGCTGGCAGAAACCCATGCTCCCCACAAAGGGGTTTTCTTCCATTTACCTACCCCACATTGCATTCGGGTCTTAGGCAGTACAAACAGAGCCGCGTGTAATATGACAACTTTGCTCTATTAATACTGCAAAAATAAACAAAAGGAAGAGGATTTTCCTGCAAGAAGACCTTTCAGCACTGAGTTCATTCACTCATTTATAAATGTTTACCGAGCTCCCACTGTGTTGAAGGTGAGGTGCAGGGACTGTCTTCTATTCTTGCAAATTTCTCCGTCACGGCTTCATAAAAATCCATGTAAACCATGAAGAAATGCCAGAGGGTCCAAGTGCAGAGGTTATCACAGACTCTAAATCAAGACAGCCTTGACTTCAGCTTTCCCTCCACTCATTAGCCAGTGGTCTAGGGCATGTTACTTAACTGTTCTACGCTCTACTTCCCTTTCTATAAAGTGAGGTGAAATGATGGTCTCTCTAATAAAAAAAAAATGTGTTGTGAAGATTAATAAAATAATGTATTTTTAGATAGCGCCGGTCACAGAGCAAATGGTAAGCGAGGGCCGTCTGTGGCGGACGTGACAGAGATGTGTCTACTTACTCATTCATCATCCTTAAGTGAGGACTTATGCAGAGACCTTTCACAGGTTAGGCCTGGAGAACACAAGAATGAAACAGAAAGAGCCTGTCTTCTTGGAGCCTGAGGTCTGGTGTAATAGATTCTAAACAATGACTTGCTCATAATGGGTGTGTCGCAAAAATCTGTATTTTTTTCTAACAGATTTTTTGGGGCATAATCAACACATAAGTAACTGGATATAAAGCACACAGCTTACTAAGATCTGATGTAAGTAAAGTGTTGTGAACCACCACCAGAATCAACATAATGGACTTATCCACTGTCCACAAAATTCCTGTGTGCCCGCCTGGGACCCCTCCCCTCGGTCCCCGATCTACCTGGTCTCCCTGTAGGTCACTGTGTGTTTTGCTAGAGCTCTATACAAAAGGAATCCTACAGTATGTGCTCTTTTTATCTGGCTGATTTCACCTGGTGGAATTATTTTGAGATTCATCCCTGTTACATCAATAATTTTAAAACACAGTGGACAATGGCGTCATCGCATCTGGTCCAACACACGGACCTGTGCCATTTGCTTCAATGATCCTCTCTCTCACTAAAATCACCCCTACAAACTCTGAGTACAAATAAATCTAGAATTAACCACCTTTCTAGGAGTTGGCTTCCTAAATGCAGCAAGCTAAATACTATTTCCCTATCAGTCAATGCTTCGCGTGCCCTTTGAATATTTCATACTGACCACTGTTATTGTCGATACAGAAAGAGAAATGTTTTGTGCTGCTCACATCAAGCAAACAAAACCGAGAGGAGTAGTCTTGAATCAATCATCAAAGCAGACTCTCAGAATCGCTTTGTATACATATACGCATCACCATTTAAAAAAAAAATACTACAGGGGCGCCTGGGTGGCTCAGTGGGTTAAAGCCTCTGCCTTTGGCTCAGGTCATGATCCCAGGGTCCTGGGATCGAGCCCCGCATCGGGCTCTCTGTTCAGCAGGGAGCCTGCTTCCTCCTCTCTCTTTCTCTGCCTGCCTCTCTGCCTACTTGTGATCTCTGTCGGTCAAATAAATAAATAAAATCTTTTAAAACAAAACAAAAAAAATAATTAAAAAAATACTACAAAATGAGAGGCACATTTGTGTGGCTTGTGATAAGATGGTGGGAATTTTTGAGAGGCTGTTCTACAGATGTTCTAGCATCTAAAAGAGCGTTCCTATGAAGACTGACAATTTTCCGGCTGAGTCGTCAAGTACACGGCTCAAAGGCATGAACGTCAGGCAGAGAACCAGTGCAAATGGCAAGCAAGAAATTCCCTTTACCAGCCTATTAGGTAACCTCAGGAAATAGAAAAATTGGATTAAAATTCTTTCATTCCAGTATCAAATGTCTTCTATTTCTAACTAGTCCGGGATCTCAAGAGGAGACGACAGATATCAAGCACCAAGTCCAATGGCTGGCACCCAGTAGGTGTCCCAACAAAACACAGCCATTAGAGAACACCCTGGTCAAAGATCAGCCCAAGACAAACTCCATCACCTTATAAACTTCCTCAGAGAAACGGGTCTCTTCCTTAACTACAGTGAATCTCACATTTTCACTCATCAAAATTGCCCATCTCCTAGGTATTCAGCCCCGAGCTAGTTAGCAAATATTTACTGGGTATTTACTATGTGTCCAGCACTGAACATGGCTATTTTAAGGATAAGATGGACCTGACTGTGTTTTTGCTGAATATTCTAAATTGCTTTAGTTTAAGTTTAAGAGAATGGCGCAGGCAAACACGCTCACACACACACAGGCTTTGTACAGTTTCAAAGTCATCTCCAAGTAGGGCTAAGTTTGAGACTCTCTAAAATGTGACACCCGATGTCCCTCAATAACCCTCACAAGGGCCTTATACTTCAATTCCTAGGTGCCCTTCACTCAAATATATTTTGAGGACCTTCAAAAACCACCACAATAATGGCTACCATCCATTCATTGTGTACCTACTACATGCCACGTTCTGCTAGGTCAAAATCTATAGGCAACTGGCTAAGAATATTAATCAGAGGAGGGTATAAGTAAGATTTTCTCTGGCAACAAAATAAGATACCATGTACCTAGCAGCTGACATTGACACTGTATTTGTCACCGAAGACCCCCAAAACAGAGAGATCAGAGAAGTACAATCACAACACAAGCCAGCCTCTTGAAAACAACTTGTATACTTGCTGACCTTGCGGCTGCATCCTAACCCAAAACGTACAGCGAAATTAAATTGTGTTGCTGATAAGAGTTTTACGTTCATGGGCGTAGATGAAAATGGAGCATTTGCCAAAACCCGCTAACACTGCTTACGCAATTATTAATGATAACGGGGACCGTGCACGAACAGCATTAAATTGGGTCACTTGAGAGAAAACCATCCACACACACATTCCAGATAAAATTCTAGATTCAAACGCTGATACCCAAAAGGCATGCCGGTTAAGGGACCGCAGCAGATGAAAATATTTCAAAGCCAGATACATTTCCTGTTGAAAATTCCTTACATTCCATGACTAAATCCTAAAGGCCACAAGCAGCACTGCAGTCTCCAATTCTAATTGTGCTGATGCACAGAAAGGGGCGTGCTGTCAGCAGAAGCCCAAATGCAGTTGCAGTCTTCAGGCAAAATAAAAGTGTCTGGGAGGCAATTCACGTGCTCTCAAAGACCCAGCAGACGACTGTGACCTTGAGCCCCTCCTAAAGGTACACTCTTATTTGAAAGTCTTCCCAGACCCCAGATCCAACAAGAATTTATTTTTTTAAGATTGCAATTCTGCAGCAAGATGAAGCTGCCTTGATACATTGGTGGTCCTCACAGCGACCACCAATATTTACAGAGTGCAAATGCACTTGGCTTTCAAAGCGCTCAAACTATACTGTAACCTGTAATTTACATTTTGACTAAGAATCCCTAGAACGTCTATGTTCTCTCTATATAATTGAGAATGCCCTATTTCTTGGCTCATAAATTCTCTAAAAAGGTGGGGGTGGGGGGAGAGTGAGAATTTGCCCCCAGAATGGAAAACAGAAAGGCACCCGAGCAAGTAAAACATTCATACAGGCCCCAACACTGAATCACCACCAATACGTACTGCCTGCCTCTGTGAGGTCATTAACCAATAATCCTTTATCAACTAGAGCTACTGACAGGTGTTCGGACAAGCAGTGCTGGGTATCTTGGTAATGCTCTTGCCAGAAAGAGGTCAGTAGGATTATAATGAAGTAGTGGTGTAGTGTTTTCCCATAAAGGAAACCAAAATGTGTAACTCAGCTCCTACGTAGGCCTCCCCAGCTCTCAGCTGAAACATTTTAAAGAATCTCAGAGCAAAGTCAGGCACTACAGCCTCTGAAGGTATTGAGTGACCTGTGTGTTGTTGAACTTGACCCTCAACGATACAGCCATTATTGATGATTGCTTATGCTTTTTCACTGTATTTTGCATCTGATTAAGAAGGAACAATTTAAAGAATAAAACTGACGTCAAGGAAAATTCCTACCGTACATTCAGATTGTACCTGTGTGGGGGGGGGGGGGGGGGGGGGGGAGGGCCCAGACACACACCTGGACCCACACACGCTCACGCGCCAGCAAGCAGCGCTGCCCCAGTCACACAAACCTTCTCCTTCCGTATTCTGAACAATTCTCAACTCTGTTCATTCAGTTTAGATATAGGTGGTTTGTTGCATTTAAATAATGGAACAATATTATGCCAAAACAAGTTCCACCAATGGCTTGTAACAAAGTCTTCACTGAGGTTAATGATGCCTACACCTATGGAATATTGATGAGGCAGAAGTGCCCAAGAAGCACTTGGTGTAAAATAAAATAAATCCAAGGGCCAAAACACAGCCAGTCCCCTTTGCCTTATCTTGTACCACTGAGAATTAACTAGGTCAGCCATTTGGAATGCTGATTCTTCAAAGAATATACCTTGATATCAGAAAACTGACAGTTTTGTAGTTTACCTTTTAAACCTGACAAGGTTTCCGATCTTATCTTCAAGAGAAAAAATAGCTAAGTACAATTCCCACAGGCCTCTAGAGCATCGAGACCTAGTCAACAAAAATAGTTTTAATTAACAGATAAAGGTGTGGTTTAGTTGGTAGGAAATTTACTTAAAACTGTTTTAGGGACGGGGCACCTGGGTGGCTCAGTGGGTTAAAGCCTCTGCCTTCAGCTCAGGTCATGGTCTCAGGGTCCTGGGATCGAGCCCCGCATCGGGCTCTCTGCTCCGCGGAGAGCCTGCTTCCTCCTCTCTCTCCCTGCCTGCCTCTCTTGCCTACTTGTGATCTCTGTCTGTCAAATAAATGAATAAAATCTTTAAAAAAAAAAA